>JAREIK010008361.1:0-27500 GCA_029783825.1 Sapria himalayana
TTCCTATTTATCTATCAAATTATTAGTCAATTTGTCTATTTGTCTATATATTTTTTAATCTATTTATCTATAAGTCTATATGTCTATCAATTTATTTAACTATCTTTATTTTTTATCTATATATCTGTCTATTTTTCTAAATGCCTACATTTTAATCTATTTATTTGTGTAACATCTATCTATTTGTGTAACTATATATCTTTTATTTTCTTCTGTCTAACTATCTAATTGTTTTCTATCTATTAGACTATTAGTTAATCTATCTATCTATCAATCTATATATCTATATATCTATCTATCTATATATGTATCAGTCTATTTATCTGTCTATGTATCTATCTATCTAGCTATCTACCTATCTATCTATCTATCTTACCTATCTTTATATCTATCTATCAATCTAATTATATCTTTCTATCTAACTATATGACAATATGTTTATTGGTTTACATGTCAATATGTAAATATCTCTATATGTCTACATGTCTATCTATCTATCTGTCTGTTTAACTTTCTATTTAGCTATCTATCTATATATTTATCTGTCTGCCTATCTATTTATCTATCTTTCTATTTATCTATCAATTAGCCTAACTATCTATTTTTATTTCCGTGTATTTGTCTGCATGTCTATAAGCCTATCTATCTATCTATCTATCTATTTCTTTATTTGTCTGTCTATCTTTCTATCATCTATCTATCTATCTATCTATCTCTCTATTTTTTAGTCTATCTATTTATCTTTCTATCTTTATATCATATATCTTTCTATTGATTTGTCTATTTATCTATCGATATATTTATTTGTATATCTATTTATCTCACATCTGTCTATCTATCTATTTATCTATCTAACTTTTGTTGTATCTATCTATCTATCTATAAATGTAAATATAAATCTGTCAATTTATAATTCTATGTATTGGCTATCTATCTATCTATTATACTAACTATCTATCTATCTATTAATTAAGTCTTTCTTTCTATTTGTCTATCTTTCTATATGTCTATCATCCATCAAACAATTGGTATATCTATCTTTTTATCTATCATTCTATCTACTATATGTCTATTTGTCAATTAGTCTATCTATTTGCCTTTCTATCTGTTTATCTATGTAACTATATGTCAATATATAAATCAATTAATCTATCTATCTATATTTCAATCATCTATCATTTATGTGCCTATCTATCTATATATATATATATCTATCTATCAATATACTATGTATCTATTTTATATGTTAATCTATCTATCTATTTATCTGTCTATCTATCAATCTATTAATCTAACTGTCTATCCCTCCACCCATCTATTTTTTATCTATCTTTTCTATGTGACTATCTATCAATCAATCTTTATGTCTATCTATATGTGTAGAAGTCTATTTACTACTTGTTTATCTAACAACTTATCAATCTATTTATTTGTATATCTATATAACTATCTAATTGCCTAACTCTCTAGTTGTCTATCTATCTAACTATATAATTGACTTTATTATCACACTTTCTATCTATTAGTATATCAATCTATCTATCATTCTATTTGACTATCTATCAATCTATCTATTTATATATATATCTGAGTGTGTGTGTGTGTATTTATCTAACTATCTACCTATCTGTCAATCTATTTATATATCTATGTGACCATCAATCTATCTTTCAGATTATATGTCTATCTGCCTATATGTCTATATGTCTATTTATCTATATATATCTCACTCTATTTATCTATCTACCAAATATCTATCTGCATATATGCCTATCTATAGATCTACCTATTTTTCTATCTATTTTTATATCTACCTATTTTTCTATCTATTTTTATATCTGCCATTCAAACAATCTATATATATATATATATTTCTATCTATTTATCTTTCTTTTGTCTATCTTTATATCTATTATCTATTTATTAATATGTCTTTCTATATATATGTGTGTGTGTGTGTGTGTTGTGTATCTATCTATGACTTTTTTTATCAGTCTATCTTTTTATCTATTGATCTATCTATTTGTTTATCATCTATCTGTCTATATGTGTATTTTATTTTCTATATCTATATGGATATCTATCTATCTCTCTCTCTCTCTCTTTCAATCTATTTGTTTATTATCTATTGTCTATCTGCCTACTCTGTCTATTTATCTATTTTGTCTTTATATCTATTATATATCTATCTTTGATTTATCTACCTATTTGTCTATATGTCTATAGATTTAAATGCTATCTTTCTATTTATCAAACTACTCAATTTTTTTATCTAATTATAATATATATATATATATATATTTAACTATCTATATGGGTATCTATATATCTATATATCTATATATCACTTGTGTATGTCTTATTTGTGCAACTATCTATTATCTATCGTGCCTGTCTATCTATTAATGGTATAATCTATCTATCTATTATCTATCTTTCTTTGTCCATCTGCCACTATATGCATATGTATATCTGGTTTATCTATCTATTTTTTGTATTTAGCAATTTATGCATTGTATACATCTTGTATGAGTGTATCTATCTATCTTTCTATTTTTCTGACAATCTAATTGTGTTTCAATCTATAAGTCAGTCTATCTATCTTTTTATATATATCTTTATCTCTCTATCTGTCTATCAATTAATTAATCTATCTATCTACATATCTATTTATCTATTTATCATTCTAATAGTCAATCTGTCTATCTGCCTTTGTATATATCTATCTATAATACTGTCTATCAACGTGCCTCTCTATTTATCTATCTTTCTGACTATCTCTCTATTAGTGTATTTTTCTGTGTCTATCTGTCTATCTGTCTATATGACTTTCTATCTATTTTTCTATCTATTTATTTATCTATCTATTTATCTATCTGTCAATTAGTCTGTGTATTTGTCTATATGCCAATCTGTAGTTCAATCAATCTATCTATATATCAATCTATCTTTCTACATATCTGTCTATTTATCTCTCTTATATCTGCTATTATTCATATAGTCTATAAATCTATCAGTAAAACATCTATATGTCTATCTATTTATCTAAATGTCTATGTAACTGTTTATAATTTTATCTTTCAACTTCTAAATTTGTCTTTTGTATATCCTTTATCTATTTATATGTCTATCTTTCTATCTATATTGTGTATTATCAATCTTTCTATCTGTTTATCTATCTATCATTATATCTATATATGTATCTATCAATGTCAATCTATCTATCTATCTATCGATTTATATGTATATTTATCTATCTATCGGTCTACTTGTTTTTTGCTTATCCGTCTATTTGTCTATCAACTATAAATCTTTCTACTATATGTATATCTATTTTTCTATATATATGTCTATAAGCCTATATATCTTTCTCTAACTATCTATCTAACTATCTATCTGCCTAAACATCTATCTATCTAATGATCTTTCTACCTATCTATCATCTATCTATTCACTATCTATCTATTTATCTATATGTTATTTATCTGTCTATATAGATTCTTATCTATCTATTTATCTTTATGTTTATCTATCTATGTATATATCTATGTATCTATATATCTATCTATCAATCATATATCTCTCTATCTATGTTTATATCTATCTATTAGTCTATCTATCTATTTGTCTATTTTTTATATATCTGTCTTTTTATCTATCTATCTATCTGCAATTAGCCTATCTATATAACATCTAACATCTATTTTGTTATCTATCTATTTCTCTATCTAACTTTCAAACTTTCTATCTATCAAACTATCTATCTATCTGACCATCAATCGATCTAACTATCTACCTATCAATCTATATGTCCATTTGTCTATCTATCTATCTATACATATGTCTAACTATATAATGACTATCTATCTATCTTTCTATTTGTCTATCCATCTATCTTTTGTTGATTTATCTTTCTATCTATCTTTTTTCTATCTCTCTATGTCTCTATCTATCTATATATTTATCTATCTTACTATATGTAAATCTCTATATCTATCAATTTGTCAATCATTATATATGTATATCTATCTATCTATATATAAGTCTATATGTCAATCTATCTTTCTAGCTATCTAACTATTTATTTATCTTTCTATATATTTTTCTAAGTATATATCTATTAATCTAAAATCTATCTATATGTCTATCTATCTATGTATCCATCTATCTATTTATTTATTTATTTATTTATTTATCTTTCATTAAGTCTATCTATTTACCTATCTACTTATCTACTTATATGTCTATCTATCTATCTATTTATCTAATTATCTATCTATCTATCTGTAAATCTGTCTATTTAATTTTTGATATGTCTATCTATCTATCTATCTCTCTAAATGTCTATCAATCTATTTTTCTATCTTTTTATCTATATATTATACTATTTTTTTATCAATCTATATTTCTATTTATGTATTTATCAATCTATAATTTTATAAATATATGTATCTATATATTTATTTAAATATTTTTCTATCTATTTAACTATCTCACTATTAATCTATTTATCTATCTAACAATATAATATATGTTTCTATCTATATGTCGTTCAATCTATATATTTAATTGTCTATCTATCTATATATCTATCTATCTATCTATGTATTTGTCTTTCTTCCAATCTATTTATATATCTATCTTTCTATATGAATATATATATATATATATCAGTCTATTTGTATATCTATCTATATATCTACTTATCTACCTATATGCCTATCTATCTATTTGTCTATCTATTTATCTATCTATATGTTTATCTATCTTTGTATCTGTCTATTTATCTTTCTATCAATCAATCTATCTATCTATATGTCAAATTAATATGGTAGTCTATCTGTTCATCTATCTATCTATTTATATATCTATATACCAATCTATCTATTAATTTATCTCCCCAACTATCTATCTATCTCTTTGTCTATATGTCTTTATGTCTATCTATATATATATATATATATCTCTCTTTATCTATCTTTCTATTTATCGATATATTTATTTGTCTATCTATTTGTCTAAATATATATGTATCTATCTATCTTTCTATTTTATCTATTTGTCATATTTTTCTATATGCCCATTAGTCTATCTATTTGTCTATCTTTTTATCTATTTGCCTATATGTCTATCTATCTATATATTTATCATTCAATCAATCAATCTATATATCTATCAATTTATTTTTCAATTTATCTATCTATTTATCTATATATCTGTGTCTATGTGTCTATTTGTCTATATCTATATCTGACTAATAATCTAACGCTCTATCTCTCTATCTAACTATCTATCTATCTTTTTATGCGTCTATCTATCTATATGTCTATATGTTTATCATCTATATGTGTATAAATGTATATGTCTATTTGTCAATTTATCAATCTATTAATTTGACTATTTATCTGACTATCTATTTTCTAACTATGTAACTGTCTATATATCTATCACTCTATCTATCCAACTATCTAAATGTCTATCTATATATCTCTATATCTATCTATATATGTGTATATCTCTCTATTTGTCTAACTATCTATTTATCTTTCAATCTATTTATCTATCTTTATGTTTATCAATCTAACTATCTATATATCTGTATATCTACCTATCTTTCTATCTTTCTATTTGTTTATCATCTATCTATCTATTGGTCTATTTGTCAATCTATCTATTATTCTATTTGGTCTATCTATCTATCAATGTATTTTCCTATCTATATAACTGACTTTCTATATATATATATATATATATATATATATATATGTAACTATATTTTTGCTTATCTGGTTATCTATCTATCTATCTATCTATCTATCTAAAAATCTATCTATTTATCAATATTTTATCTATCTATTTGTCTATGTTTCTATCAATCTATCTATTTGTCTCTATGTCTATCTGTTTGTGTGTCTATATGCTTATCTATCTATCTATTTATCATTCAATCAATCGATCTATATATCATTCAATCATTCAATCTATCAATCTATATGTCAATCAATATATTAGTCTATCTGTCTATATATCTATCTATCTATATATCTTTCTATCTATCTATATTTCTTATTAAATTTCTATTTGACTATTTTCCTATATGTCTATCTATTGTCTTTCTATATATCTATCCCTCTATCTATCGATCTAGTTATCTTTTTAAGTGTCTGTTTATCTATATGTCTATATGTTTATCTATCAATAATTATATATGTCTTTTTGTATATTTGTCTATCTATCTACCTATCAATCTACTTATCTATCTATGTAACTACATAATTTTCTAATATCTAACTTTCTAGCTATCAATCAATTATATCAATCTAAATTTCTAATTGTCTTTCAGTCTATTATCATTCTACCTACCTGTCTATTTATCTTTCTATTTATCATTCTATTTATCTATCTATCTAGAGGTGTCAACCGGGTCGGGCCGGCCCGGCACGAGGCACGGCACGGTTAGGCCGTGCCTGGGCCGGCCCGGCACGGGAAAAAACCATGCCCGGGCCCGTGACTTGCCTGGCCAGTTCCGTGTCGTGCATGTCCCATGACGTGCCGTGCCTGGCCTATGCCGTGCCGTGCCTGGCCCGGCACGGTTTGGCCCGTGGCATGGCACGCGGCATGGGTACCTCCCATGCCGGTGTCATTCAAGCGGTCGAGCTTACTGCCTACAGGGCATAGGCTACCCCACGAAAGACCCACGCCTGGCCCCTCCAGCAAAAAAGACAGCGGGTCGGGTCTGATTGGACCCGACCCTCGGTCCCACTTCCACGAGGCCCGAAGCCCCGAACCGACCTAAATCCCCTATTCCCCCAACGGGAAAAAAAACAAAAAATAATAAAAATATATATTTTCAGCCGTTGGATTCACCTCCAACGTCTAGGGGGTAGAATCCGACGGTCCTCATGATTCTGCCCCCTAAAAGATTAATAAAAATTCAAAAAAATAAAAAATAATCTTTTTTTATAAAAAATTAATATCTTTAATCTATAAATTATACCCCCCTCCCTTTAACATTTATGTTTTTCAAAAACATAAATTCTCTCAAATCGTTCTATTTCTCTCTCAAAAATCTTGCTTCTCTCTCTCGGGCCTCGGGATTTTGGCATTCAACTTGGATTTTTGTAAATCTCGACTTGAGTTTTGAACATTAGAGCTTGACTACGGTGCACCGTGCACGTGATCGACCTCACTGCTTTTACCGGGTAATTTATTTTAGGGTTTTTAACTTTCTCTCTCTATAGTTTCTCTCTCTAGATCAAAATTAAGAAAAATAAAAAACATACAAAATGACAAATACAACTGAAACATATTAAAATTTAGAAAATGAAAATATTACATAGATGTATGAGGCTGCTAAAACTTTGGTTTCTCCAGTCGTCTCAACCCAAACTTCTAAAAAACAAAAAACTAGGAGGACTTATATAGTTTGTACTCATTTTAATATAATAACACAAAAAAAATGTTAGGGATGAGGAACAAGAAATGACACATTGCAAATATTGTATGAGACTTTTAACATGTAAGAGTTCGTTTGGGACTGAGCACCTAAAGAGACATGCCAAATTATGCATCAAAAAACATGGACCATTAGATCCTAGGCAAACCCAACTTGGCACTGCATTTTTTGAGACTGGATCGAGTCCAGTCTCAAAGTTTACTCCCTTCATATACTCTAGCGAGTTGGGTAGGGACAGCATGGCCAGACTTATCACATTGATAGTCTTCCGATCAGATTTTCGGAAGATCCAAGGGTAGTGCGCATCATGCAGACATATTTTCAGCCTGCCTATCGTAGGATTCCTAGGTCCACATTTAGGAATGACATACTAAAGATATATAAGTTAGAAAAACAAAAAATAATTAAGGAATTTATGGCATATAGTGGAGTGGTGTCCGTGACGTCCGATATATGGACAAGTCACGATGAATCTTCTTATGGATGTCTCACCAGCCACTATGTAGATTCTAACTGGATAATCAATAAAAAAATTTTAGGATTCTTTGAGATTCTTCATCCTCATGATGGCCCGACCATTTTTTGAGTGTATGATGAAAATCTTTAGAGAATATAAAATTCAAAATAAAATTTTGTATCAGATTCGATAACGCATCTAATAATGGAGTAATGATCAATATGTTTGTTATGAATATTAGAGATGTACCAGTAGGAGAGATCTTTCATGTCAATATGAAGGTGTGTTCCTCCGTGTTGGATAATATACGTAATGCACTAAAATATATTCGCACTCCTCGCAGACAACAAGAGTTTGGTAGTCTCTGTTTGTCTACGAATCTAAAGAAGAAGAAATTCCAATCGGATGTGAGACATCGTTGGAATTACACGTACCTGATGTTAAAATCATGTGTTGGATACGAACACGTGATATCCGATTACGTCAATAGTAAGAGTGACGAACTTACTATTGACGACACTGACTGGGCTTCAGAAATTTCATTTATAAAATTCTTGAAGATATTTTATGACACGACGAACATGTGTTCGTCGGTTTATACGCCCACCACTAGTATTGCACTCCGGTGCATATGCAACATTAGTAGCATGTTTAGGAAGTATCGAGCTGACTCGACACTTAGCCATATGGTTGTAGAGATGGGAACCCAGTACTTGAAGTACTGATCCACCGTTCGATCTCTTTTTTGCCTCGCTGCATGCATGGACCCTAGGGTTAAGGTGGAAGGGGTAGAAAACACCCTGACTTACATTTCCTCGTGCATAAACTTGGAAGACCCACCTGAAGGGTTGATTCACGAGAAGTTGACTGACCTTTTTACATATTATGATACTATGTATGGTGGTGGTAGTAGTGAGACTGTGATTACGGACATTGATACCTTATTCGGAGATGATGATTTTTCCATTCAGCTAGCGAGGGGGAAACGTAGGGGTGGACCATCACATAGGAGCGAGCTGTCTCGGTACTTAGATACCGATTACTGCTCAATCCTATCACATTCTGATACTAAGAATCTTGATTTATTATAGTGGTGGAAATCATGAGTCCACCTTTCCCGTGCCATCTAGGATGGCACGGGATCTACTGACTCCTCCGGTGTTGAGCGTAGCATTGGAGTCTGCTTTTTCTGTTGTAGTGAACGTGATTTCAGATAGGAGATCAAGATTACATCCAGATATGGTTGAGGCCTTGGCTTGTTTGAAGGATTGGGATGATTCGAGGTTTACCATCCTTGATCGTGATGGAGCTGGGACTGGGATAGGGACTGTAGTCGCATCCACATCCACTACAATGGCGGAGGAGTTGATTACCGATGATGATGATCCATATGATACTAATCTTGATGTTGCGGCTGATGGTTCTCATGATATGCTGACTGATGATTGATAATGATCTACTATTTTTTGTTTTCGATGTTTTTTTATTGATTGTACGCTTTGTTTGTACGTTGTGTTGAAACTGTAATTTGTTTTGTTCGGACCGTCGGTTTTAAATGGATGATTGGTAATTTTTCATTTGTGTTGTTTATGTTTTTTTTAATTTTTATTTTTACTAACATAATGTATTGATTTATTTTTTTTTGTTTTAATTTTTCTTTTAAAAATTAATAACTTTATTATATAATTAATAATTATAATAAAATTTAGACTAAATTAATATTACAAAAAAAAATTTATCTTTGTTTTTTTAATAAATTTTAAATTTTAAAATTATTAAAATTATAAATATATAATACTATACAATATCTAAAATTTTAAATATATTTAAATATTAAAAAAAAATTTCTGCCCTTAAACGGCCTAGCCTGGCCCTACGCCTTTTTTAAACCGTGTCGTGCCTGGCCCTGCACGAAAGAACGCTTATGCTCCAAAAAAATGGGCCGGGTCGGCCCTGCCCATTTGACACCTCTATATCTATCTTTCTATTTGCTTATCTATCTGTCTTTTATGTATTTATCTATCAATCAATTAATCTATCTATCTAATTATCTCTTTATCTTTTATCTGACTATATGTCTATTTATTTATCGATCTATAAGTCTATTTGACTATTTGTTTATCTATATATCTATTTATGTATCTAACTATGTAGATATCAAATTGTCAATTTGTAAATCTATGTATATATCTATCTTTCTTTCTATCTATCTATCTAATTATGTAACTATCTATTTCTCTATATGTCTAGGTATATAATTGTGTTTATGTCTATGAGTCTATTAATCTATCTATTTATAAGTTTTTCTATCTATTTATCTATATTTTTATATGACAATTAGTTTATTTATTTATTTGTCTATCTTTCTATATGTTTATCAATTTATATGTCTCTCTTTCTTTCTGCCTATCTACCTATGTGCCTATTTATATAAATAAATAAATAAATAAATAAATATATATATATATATGTTTATGTGTCAATCTATCTATTTATCTATCTAAGTGTCTATTTTCTATCTATTTATCTTTCAATCTATTTATTTATCTATCTATCTGTATATTTATCTATCTTTATATCTATTTATCTATTTATCTTTCTATCTTTTTATCTGTCTTTCAAATATCAATCTATTGCCGTATCTATCTATCTTTCTATCTATCATTCTATTTGTCTATCTATATATGTATCTTTTTACCTATCTAACAATCAATCAATCAATCTATCTATCTATCTAGATGTCTATCAATATATTTATCGATTTATCTATATATTTTTTTATATGTCTATCTGTCTATCTATCTATTTGTCTAACTATCTATCTATATGTATGTATATTTGTTTATCTATCAATCTCTTTAAATGTCTATTAGTCTATCTAATTGTCTATCTCTCAATTTGTCTTTGTGTCTATATGTCTATCTATCTATCTATCTATCTATATATCTATAAATCTATTTATTATTCATTCAATCAATATATGTATATATATATATACCAATTAATGTGTCAATCTCACATTCTATCTATCTATCTAACTATCTCTCTATCTATCTATCTATATATCTATTTATCTATCTATCTATCTTTATATCTATTTATTTATCTTTCCATTTATCTGTCTATATGTATTTCTGTATATCTTTCTATCTAACTATATGTATATCTTTCTATGTGTATGTTTACCTATCTATCTATATGTGAATATGTCTATTTGTCTATTTGTCTATCTGTCTATCTATCAATTTACCAATCTATTTATCTGTCTTTCTAACTATCTAACTATCTATTTGTTTATCTATCAAAATATCTTGCTATATTTATATCAATTAGTCATTCATTCTATAAGTCTATCTTTCTGTAATTCTATTTGTTTATCTATCATCTATCTATCTATTTCTTTTAATATCTATCTATCTATTTGTCTAAATATCTATCTATCTATAAATCTATTTGTGTATCTATCTATCTATATTTCTACCTATCTATCTATCTATCTATCTTTCTATCTTATCTATCTGTCTATGTGACTATCTTTATATCTATTTATCTTTCTTTCTAATTTTCTAATTATTTGTCTATATGTCTATATGTCTATATGTCTATATGTCTATTTGTCTATTTATTTAAATCTTTAAATATCACTCTATTTATTTACCTATCTGTCTATCTATCTCTCTATCTATCTTTCTTTCAATCTATCTTTGTATCTAACTATCTATCTTTTTATATATCTATCTATTTTAGTATTTATCTTTCTATCTCTTTATTTGTACATCTAGTTATTGATCTATCCATATAACTATCTTTTAATTTGTCTTTCTATCAAACAATTTGTGAATCTATCTATCTATCTATATGTTTATCTATATATCTATCTACATATCTATCTATCTATATATTTTTCTCTCTATCTATCTATCTATCTACTATTTATTTGTCTATCTGTCTATCTATTTATTTGTCTAACTATCTATTTGTCTATTTCTCAATCTATTTATCTTTTTATATGTTTATCTGCCAAACTATTTATTTATCTATTTATTTGTCTATCAAACATTCTATCAATCAATCAATCAATCTATCTATCTATCTATCTATGTATTTGTCAATTTGTCAATCTGTCTATCTATCTTTATGTTAATTATCTATCTTTCTTGCTTTCTTCTATCTATTTATTTCACTATCTACCTATCTATTTATTTCTCTATCTATCTACCCATTTATCTATATATCTATCCATCATTATAATTATATATATATCTGTCTATCTATATGCCTATTTGTTTATCTATCTGTCTATCTATTTTTCTATCTATCTATTTATTTGTCTATCTATCTATCTGTCTATCTGTCTATATATCTTTTTATTTATCTATCGGACTATCTATATATCTAATTATCTCTCTAACTATCTATCTCTCAATTTATCTATCCATCTATTTATCTATCTGTCTATCATTGTATCTTTTTATCTGTCTATTTATCTATCTCTATTTTCCTATCTATGTATGTTTCTCTGTTCTATGTGTCTATGTGTATATCTATCTATCTATTATCTATCTATCTATCTATTTGCCTATATGTCTATCTATCTATCTGTCCATTTGTCTATCTATCTATCTATCTATATGTCGATCTTTCTATTTATTTATCTATCTATCTATGTGTCCATCTGTCTGTTTGTCTAACATTCTATCTATCTATTTATCTGTCTAATATATCAATATTTCTACCTATTTATCTATCTATTTATTTGTCTATATTTTTATCTTTATATCATTATATCTATCTATCTATATCTCTATCTGGCTATTTATCTATCTATCTATTTGTCTATCTATTTATATATCTATCTTTATATCTCTCTATCTTCCTATCTATCTATCTATCTAATTATCTAACTATCTATCTGTATATTTATCTATCTGTCAAACAATCAATCAATCTCTTTATATATCTATCTATCTATATGTTTATCTATCTATCACTTAGTCTATATAGCTATCTATCTCACTACAAAAAAGCCCAAATAGTTAGAGCAATTTCCCTAGCTATTAGGGCTTATTCCATCACTAAAATATAATAATGATTGATTTATGAGAGAAATTATCCCAAGCTAAAGTGCATGTCGTAAAATTATTAATGAGAAAACTAAAATCCTTTCCAAATTTTTTAACATCGGAAATTCCCTAGCTAATTATATTTTTTTCTTGCTAATTTTGATTGTAATTATAAGTTACAGAAAAGTCTCTAGCTAAATTAAAGTGGAAAAAATCCCTAGCTATTTTTATTACAAAATTATTTTCACAATTTTATTTTTTTACAAAATATTTGATTATATATTTTTAAGTTTTTATATTAAATTGAATAAAAACATAAAATATAAACGAATATTTATAATTAACAAAAAATAAAAGTAGTTAATATATTATTTTGATACAATTTGTTACATAGTTAAAACAAAAACATATCAATATTTTATTACACCTTCTTCTTCATCAATGTATCTAATGATAGTGCATAAAGTTTATTTTGTCTGTGAAATTGATGTTGCTTTCTCTCCCTCAGCTCCTCTACTCACTATCTTTCTCCTACTATAAAGCAATCCTAGTCGTCCTACGGCATGTCTAGTAAAATTCTAATTTCTATGTTTCTGCAAATAGGGAAAGAATGACCTTGTTGATGAAGCCTATGTAGTGCAGAGCTCCATTTTTGAATTGGGAGCCACCACTAGAGAAAGTGAGATATTCGCATGTAACTTTAACCCATTTCTAATGTCCCTTCACTTCTGCAAGTTTCGTATGGGAATCATTATGGTATCATATCCGTATGAAATTTAAACCAATAAATCAAATTAAAATAAATAAATAAAAAAAGTTTTATTTTGATAAAATATGGTAAAATTATGCAATACAACTTATACTTTATATATATTACTATAGTATATATGTACATATATACTACGGAAACAACAAATTCAAATCCCCAACCCTGATGTCCCTAGCCATAACGTCATATTCTTTGCCAACAAGATCACCACAAACCATAGATTCCAAAATATCAAATGTCATAAAATCATAGTTCAAGGGAGGAATGGCATCAGGCGCCTATGAAATGTTAGAAATGCACATTTAGTAATTATCTAGTATTCACTACTTGATAGATATATCTTTTACTCGCATATCTAAAAACACATATCTAAAAACTCATGATCTAGTATTCACAGTAAATATGTTTATATCATATTAAACTATAAATTTTTTTAAAAAATAAAGCTTTGTGAATAGGAATGTGCCTTAGGCACTACCAAGGCTAGGAATTCCTTGCCTTGGTAGTTTATGACACACACAATGCAAACATGTGGACTATTATATGTGTATGCACACATGAAATGTAATATTATAATATACATTTCTTTCTCTCTTTAGCTCATTAACATCTAAAAATATTAATATATAAATTAATAGAACATATAAATGTGCAATGTGAATATATAATTCTCATTGTATTAAGGCAACCCACATATGTTAATGGCCATTACCATCTAGCTCATTACCATCTGCCTTGATACCAAAGTTTATATCACATTAATCACTGCTTGCTCCTTAGTAATCATAGGTTGCACGGAGTCCCTATTATCTTGCTAAATCAAACTTGTCGAAAAAATATCAAGAGCTAATAGTGAATGAATACATGATGTGGTACCACCAGGGGCACCAACCATGCTTAATGATGGACAACTATTGCTAGTACTACTAAAAAACACATAATGGTGCTTGCACACAACCTACTCACAATTCAGTGCAAACAAACATATGCTTAGAAACACAGAATATGCAACAACATGAGAATCAATTATTAATAGCTATAACTTAAACTTCATATGATAGTGGTAGAGTGGATGTGTGTGTGGAAAGGTTGTGGGCAGTTATATGCATGTAGTGTGGCATTTTTTGTGAGGAAGTGTGGGCAAGAAATAAAATAGTGTGTTATGGCAGTGTACAAAATAAGTATAGTAGTGAAAAATTAAAAATAAATTAATAAAAAATGATTTAGTGTGTGAGTTATATTTTGGCTGATAGATATTTTGGCTGCACTAATTTGTGTTGGCTCGCACTAAAGGAAGTAATCTAATTTTGTTCTGGTCACTTCTGGCTCTCCTCTTCTTGGTGCAGACTCAAACTGCATCAATTTTAAGGCTCAAACTGCATCAACACAGATACATAAACTCTCATTTCCCAATAGAAACATTTCAAAAGAAAAATCAAAATCAAAATCAAAAATAAAATCAAAAACAAAATTAAAAACAAAATTAAAAACAAAATCAAAATCAAATACCAAAACCTTTATGGACATGTGACACTTGAAGTCATCAACTTCAAAAATAGTTGCCATATTTGCATAGCAGATGTCCTGCAAAGAATCATGGTTAGGTTAGTCAACCAAGCAAAGAACAAAACTATATTCAAGAACAACGATGCCACCAAATAAATCTCTTCCTGTTTAGCTACACATATAAAAAATCTTGTGCCCGAAAGTTGCTCATTATTCCTTCTTCATGAAGTGAAGAAATAAGAGCTTTGAGATTGCAAAACCAGTGAAAGACTTGCAGTGAAGTAGCTCTTTCAACTTATCATCACATCTTTTTTTTTATATGATGGATCCTTTTTAAAAACAAGAAATTTTAACGATTAATTGAAATTGAAGAATAGCCCCATAGATTATCATCGGGGGGACGTGAAGACAATGAATGTTGGCATACTTGTAGATTATTTTTTTTATATAGAACCACATCTTCTTTACAACATCAGAATAAGATAATGCATCTTCACATATACCAAAACATTTTATGAGAGCATATGAAAGAGGAATAGGAAGCTAGAAATCTAGAATTAACTTTGTATACATTTATGTATAACTATATATAACTACTTATATGAATATATATATATATATATAACAATATTTTTAACTATATAAATCTATTTATAACTAAATATAATATAGGTATAAAAACATATAACTATAAATAATTTTCTTTTACTATATGTATAGCTATAAAGACATTTACATAACTATATTTAAATATATAATTAACAAAATATATTTAATATACAATTTTATATATTAGTATATAAAAATATCTATGCCTATACATAATTATATGTATAAATATATTAAATTATATAAAATATATATATACCTGCATGTATAAATATAAGTATAACTATATATGTAACTATATGTATAATAATTTGTAATTATATTTATAGTTACATGTATAACATCATACAACATTATGTTTAACTATATGTGTATAACTATATATAAATATTTGTATAACAATATAAAACTCTATATATCAAAATATAACTATATTTGTAACAATGTATACATATATGTAAATCTATATATTTGTTTATAACTTTGTATACATTTATGTATAACTACATATAACTACTTGTAGGAATATATATATATATATATATATATATATATATATAACTATATCTTTAACAATATAAATCCATTTATAACTAAATATAATATGGGTATAAGAACATATAACTATAAATAATTATCTTTTACTATATGTATAACTATAAAAACATTATACAAAACTATATTTAATTATATAATTAACAAAATATATTTAATATACAATTTTATATATTAGTATATAAAAATGTATTTAACTATATCTATGCCTATACATAACTATATGTATAAATATAATATATTTTTTGAAAAAATATATATACCTGCATGTATAAATATACGTATAACTATATGTGTAACTATATGCATAACCACATGTTACTATATTTATAATTTCATGTATAATAATATACAACATTGTGTTAACCTATGTGTATAACTATATATAAATATTTGTATAATTATATAAAACTGTATATAATAAAATATAGTTATATATGTAACTATGTATACATATATGTAAATATATATATTTGTTTATAACATTGTATACATTTAGGTATAACAACATATAACTACTTGTATGAATATATATATATAACTATATTTTTAACTATATCAATCTATTTATAACTAAATATACTATAGGAATAAGAACATATAACTATAAATAATTTTCTTTTACTATATGTATAACTATAAAATTATTATACATAACTATATAAAAATGTATAATTAATAACATATATTTAAAATATATTTTTATATATTAGTATATAAAAATGTATTTAACAATATCTATGCCTATACAAAACTATATGTATAAATATATTAAATTATATGAAAAATATGTATACCTGCATGTATAAATATAACTATAACTATATGTATAATTATATGTATAATTATATGTATAACTATATGTATAACTATATGTATAACAACATTATGTAAATCTTTATATTTACTATATGTATAAAACTCTATATATTTAACTATATTTATATAACTATATATAAATATTTGTATAACTATATAAAACTATATATATTTTAATATAACTATATTTGTAACTATGCATACATATATATAAATCTATATATTTGTTTATAACTTCGCATAACTTTGTATGAATATATATATATATATATATATAACTATTTATAACTACATATACTATATGTATAAACTATAAATAATTGTATCTTACTATATGTATAACTATATAAATACTTTATACATAACTATATTTAAATATATAATTTTCAACATATCTTTAATATACATTTTTATACATTATTATATAAAAATGTATTTTGCTAAATCTATGCCTATACATAACTATATGTATAAATATATATAATTATATGAAATATATATATATATCTACATGTATTAATATACATTTAACTATATGTGTAACTATATGTATAACCACATGTAACTATATTTATAATTATATGTATAACAACATACAACATTATGTTTAACTATATGTGTATAACTAAATATAAATATTTGTATTACTATATAAAACTTTAAATAATTAAATATAACTTTATTTGTAACTATATATACATATACATATACATATATGTAAATCTATATATTTGTTTATAACTTTGTATACATTTATGTATAACTACTTATAACTACTTTTATGAATATATATATATATATATATATTTTAAACTATATATAACTATTTATAACTGCATATACTATATGTATAATAACATATAACTATAAATAATTGTATCTTACTATATGTATAACAATAATATCATTATACATAATTATATTTAAATATATAATTAACAACATATATTAAATATACATTTTTATATTTTAATACATAATAATGTATTTAACTATATCTATGCCTATACATAACTATATGTATAAATATATAAAATTAAAAGAAAAAACCTATATACCTACATGTATAATTATAAGTATAACTATATGTGTAACTATATGTATAACCACATGTAATTATATTTATAATTACATGTATAATAACATACAACATTATGTTTAACTACTTGTGCATAACTATATATAAATAAATGTATTACTATGTAACACTCTATATATTTAATATATAACTGTATTTGTAACTATGTATACATAATTGTAAATCTGTATATTTGTTTATAAATTTGTATACATTATGTATAACTACATATACTACTTGTAAGAATACATCTACATATAACTATATGTTTAACTATATGTTTACCTATATGTTTAACTATATATGACTTTATTTTTAACTATATATACTATAGTTATAATAACATATAACTATAAATATTTGTCTTTGACTAAATGTATACCTATAAAAACATTATACATAACTATATTTAAATATATACTTAGCAACATATATTTAATATACATTTTAATATATTTGTATATAAAAATGTATTTTACTATATCTATACCTATAGATTACAATATTTACGCATATATAAAATTATATGAAAAAATATAAATACCTACATATATAAATATAAGTATAGCTATATGTGTAACTATATGTATAACCACATGTAACTATATTTATAATTATTGTATAATATACATAATTATGTTTAACTACATGTGTATAACTATATATAAATATTTGTATACCTATGTAACATGCTATATAATTAAATATAACTATATTTGTAACTATATATACATATATGTATAAATATATGTAAATCTATATTTTTGTCTATAACTTTGTATATATTTATGAATACCTACATATAACTACTTGAAAAAATATATCTATATATAACTATATGTTTAACTATATATATCTTTTTTTAACTATTTATACTATATGTATAAAACATATAACTATCATAATTGTCTTTGATTACAAGTAAAACTATAAAAATATATACATATCTATATTTAAATATATAATTAACAACATATATTTAATATACATTTATATATATTAGTATAAAAAATGTATTTTACTATATCTATAAATATAGAAAACTATATGTACACACATAAAATTATATGAAAAAATATATATACCTACATGTATAAATATAAGTATAACTATTTGTGTAACTATATGTATAACCACATGTTATTTATAATCAATATGTAATAACATACAATATTAGATTAAACTGCATGTGTATAAATATATATAAATATCTGTATAACTATATAACACTCTATATAATAAAATATAACAATATTTGTAACTATGTATGTATATATGTATACATATATGTAAATATATATATTTGTCTATATCTTTGTATACTTTATGTCTAATTACATATAACTAATTGTATGAATATATATATATATATATTTATATTTATATTTATATTTATATGTTTAACTATATATAACTCTATTTTTAACTATATATACTATAGGAATAAGAACATTTAAATATAAATAATTGTCTTTGACTACATGTATAACTATAAAAACATTATACATAACTATATTAAATATATAATTAACAACATATATTTAATATACATTTTATATATTAGTATATTAAAATGTATTTACTATATCAATATCTATAAATAATTATATGTATGCATCCATAAAAATATATGAAAAAGAGATATATACCTACAAGTATAAATGTATGTATATGTGTAACTATAAGTATAACCACATGTAACTACATTTATAATTAATGTATAACAACATACAATATTATGTTTAACTATATATGTATAACTATATATAAATATTCGTATAACTATGTAACACTTTATAATTAAATATAACTATATTTGTAACTATCTATACATATATGTAAATCAATATATTTGTTTATAACTTTGTATACATTTATGTATAACTACAGATAACTACTTGTATGAGTTTATCTATATATAATTATATGTTTAACTATATATAACTCTATTTTTAACTATATATACCATAGGTATAAGAACATAAAACTATAAATATTTTTCTTTGACAATCATGTATAACTATAAAAACAATACATAACTATATTTAAATATATAATTAACAACATATATACTAATATATACATGTTTATATATTAGTATATAAAAATATATTTTACTATATCTATGCCAATATATAACTATATGTGCGCACATATAAATTTATATGAAAAAATATATATACTTGCATATATAAATATAAGTATAACTATATGTGTAACTATATGTATAACAACATGTAACTATATTTATAATTATTGTATAACATACAACATTATGTTTAACTACATGTGTATAACTATATAAAAATATTTGTATAACTATGTAACACTCTATATAATTAAATATAACTATATTTGGAATTATGTATACATATATGTAAATTTATATATTTGGTTATTACTTTGTATATATTTATGTATAACTAATTATAACTACTTGTATGAATATATCTATATATAACTATATGTTTAACTATATCTAACTATTTATAACTACATATACTAGTTATATAATAACATATAATTTTGCATGGAATATTACAAATTTGTTGTGCTAACTTGAAATTAAATGGCAAAAGATATAATATCAACAATATCTATGCACATAGCTTTGATTCGATATAGCATGCTGTTGAAATAAGTGTCGTACTCTTACCTAATCCCACCCCTTGGGCCTCTGCCTCATATATGAGCTTATATATGACAAAAGATGTAATATATGATAGGTTTGTATAGAAGAAATTTGTTTGTTCTTTTATGTATTTCCTCATTCTAACACTACACTTTCTGTGTGTCTCTGTCTCCCTCTATCATTATGTCTGTGTCATTCTCTCTCTCTCTCTCTCTCCCACTTTCTGTGTGACTCTTTTTCTTCTCTCTCTTACTATTTTCTTTCTTGCACTATTTCTTTTTTGCTTTCTCTTTCTATATCCCTCTCTCTCTCTCTCTCTCTCCCTCCCTCTCACTCATTCCCTTACTCTCTTTACCTCTCTTCCCCCTTTCTCTCCATCCCCTTTCTCTCTTTATCTCTCTTCCCCCTTTCTCTCTATTTCACTCCCTCCTTTCTCTCTCTTTCTTTCCCTCCTTTCTCTCTCTCAACAAAGAAGTGCAGACATAGCTATTGCACCAGCATTCCAAGAAGATGACATAAATAATATTGAGCATGTGCATGTAGATGATGATCTAGTAAATTTATGTGAGTCAAATGGTAGCCTAATAGAAATTGAAGATGATCAATTTCTATCTGAAGATTAGTTGGAACTTCCATCAGAATCTGACGAAATGTCATAAGATTAATTAGAGAATGATAGTGATGACAATAATAAAATTGCTATAATTGTATTATAATATTAAACTATCAAAAACTTTCTATATTTTGATGAATTATATTGGTGTATTTTATTATAAAATGCATGGTTGTTCATCATATCTCTGATTCTTTGTTCTATATATTTTTTGTATAGTAGATGGCACCTAAAGGATGTGGCATGGTTGAGGTGGACGTGGAAGTAGTAATGGACAAAATTTATCTAGTATTTTATACCATGTTGCAAATTAATTTCCATCTCAGCCAACCATATCCAGACTTAAACATCACAAACATCATCTCCATTTCTATCACGATCACTATCATTGACACATTTACTATCACCTTTATCAGATATATGCCCACCACCCATTGTCCTTCCTGCAAACACTTTTGATCCATCACTATCTAGTACACTACATTTTACACTGATAGTTCCCCCATTTGCAAAACCATTGACATCATCAAATGTTGTGTCTTCTTCTGCATTCAGTGTTAAGTTGGTAATTGAGAATGTGGATGAGAGGTATAAGAAATATTTAAATATTACTTGAATTGATAGTTCCCCTATTTGTGGTTTTTTAATATATAGTTATGATTTGCTTTTTTTCAATGTTATTTATATATTTGTACAGTTTTATTTTATCTCCCAAGTGTTCGGCTATAATTACAAAGTCTTTCAAGAAAATTGTAGATTCTAAAGCATTATCATTGAATAAAGTTTTTGAATTGACAAAAGAGTCTAATTTTAATGACTTCTGGTAAAAATAATGAAACAAAAGTATTGAAACTTAATTATCTAATTAGTCGACTATATTGTCGGTTTTTATTCAAGTAGTAAATAATTATGCCTTTGTTATTAATATAATTTTTTTTTGTGATTTTTTTATACATAGAATTAGTGCACATCAGCACTCAAATTTGATGGAAAGATAAAGTCATTATCGGAGAGCAAATCTACTGAATCGTATTCTGATTTTATCCAAAATTGAAGAATATAAAAGAAAGGCCTAATTTTATATCCGAGGATGACTGGCCTGAGTGGCTTAAGTATTAGGAGGAGCCAGATGTGAAGAAAAAATTAGAGATTACTAGTAAAAATTAATGAATAGAAGTAGCCGGACTAGGTACAGGAATGTTTAGCCACACAGGAGGGTCAAAGTCGAGCATTGAGCATGTTCAATATTTGGTATAATTTTACAATTTTAAATATTTATATATTTAGTGGTTGTCCTAATAGTCTAAATAAATTTATTCAGTGCATGGCTTTATTAATTTTGTTAAATTTTTTATCATTTGTTATTTTATGACTTAATAAATACATACACTAGGCTGGAAAATTGGGTCGAAATCTTAATTTTTATGAGATTTTTATGAAGATGCATGTGTAGAAAGTAGATGGTCAGTTTGTTGACAACAAGTCTCAGATGATTGCTGTAAGAATCTGTAATATTAATTAAATATAATAATAATATAGTAAATTTTGAAAGTTGTTTGTAATGTAAAATATAAAACAATTTTATGTAAATCTATAATAGTATTTTTTTCTATTTTATCACAGAAACTAATGGAGGAATGTGTGACAACTACTTCTCAACAAGTTGAGGGTTCTATGGATCTTCAACTAATTCACTATGATCCTGTCTATTTGGAGACCATAGGAGGTCATAATAAGCAGCAAGTGTACCATGCCATGCCTAGCCCGACATGGTTCTGTGAGTTCAGGCCCGGCACGGGCTCCTCAGCTAGAAATCAACCGAATTCTGGATGGTTCAGCCTGGTTCGGGACAGTCCAAACCCCTAATTTTTTTTAAAAAGTATGGTTTCGTTGCGTGCCTCCATGCCACAATCACCCTTTCATGGCTCGCCTAGCTTCACCCGTCAGGTGTTAGCTCACCGTTACCACTCTCGGTGCATGGTCAAGTGTGCCATGCCCAAAGCCAGGCCCTCGTACGGTGCTTAGAAGGACATGTGGGCTAAATTCCCTTTGCCCGGCAGGGCACGAATGATGCCGATGGTGTGCCCGGCTCGGGCCCAATAACGTCTTTGTAGCATGCCGTGCTAAGCCAGGCACAACCGACTCATACTGTGCCTCAAGTAGGGCTGGGTCGGTCGAGCCTATTTGACACCACTAATCTATCTATCTATCTTTCTGTTAGTCTATCTATCTATTTATTTTTCTATATATTTGTATATCTATCTGTCAATATACTCGGCTACCTATTAATTATCTATCTATCTATTTATCTTTATATCTATCTATTTCTCCATCTATCTATCTATTCATCTATCTGTTTGTCTATAAATGTGTTAAATTTCTTTATATCTATCTATAAATCTATCTTTCAAATATTCTATTTATCTATCTATCTATCTATCTATCTATCTATTAGTCTATCTATCTTTTTATCTATCTGTGTGTCTGTCTGTGTGTATGTCTATCTATGTATCTTTTTTTCTTTCTCTCTATCTATCTATCTATCTCTCTATATATCTATCTATCTATCAATATGTTGGTCAAGATATCTATCTATCAATCTATCTATCTATATGTCTATCTATCTATCTATCTTTCCATCTATCTATTTATATGTCTATATATCTGTCAATCTTATTATCTATCTATCTATCTATGTATCTATCTATCTATTTATTTACTTGACTATCTATATGTTGATTTATCGCTATATCAATCTTTCTATTTATCTTTCTATCTATCTATTTTGTCATGTATCTTTTTATATATCTATTTGTCTATCTATTTCTTTATCTATTTGTTTATATTTCTATCTATCAATTTGTATATCATAATACATATGAATCTATCTAATAATCTCTCGATCAATATGTCTCTCATTCTGTCTATCAATCTATTTATCAATTAGTCTATCAATATATCTATCTATGTGTTTATAAATTTTACTCTCTATATGTCCATTATTTTGTCAATCTATATATCTATCTATCCAACTTTTTATTTGTATGTCTCTCTGCCAATATATCAATATATCTATCATTATATGTATCTATATTTCTATCTATGTGTATATCTTTCTGTCTATCTATATGTCTATCTATCTATATATCTAGCTATGTATCTATCTATCTATCTATTTGTCTATCGATTTGTCTATATAAATGTCTATCGATCTATCAATCTATCTATATATATGTTTGTCTAACTATATGTATATCAATCTATCTATCTATTTGTCTAGCTATTTGTCTATAGTTATGCCTATATACATGTCTATATTTTTATCTATAATCTATTAATATATGTCTATTTATCTATCTAATTATCTTGGTATCAATCTGTCTATCTATCTATCTATGTATCTATCGATCATTCTATATATCTATTTGTCTATCTATTTGTAAATATCTCAATTTATCTATCTACCTATATATCTATCTAATAATCTATATATATATATATATATGTGTGTGTGTGTGTGTGTGTGTATCTATGATCTATCTATATATCTGCCTATCTTTTTGACTATCTATTTGTCAATCAATCAATCAATCTATTTGTCTATCAATTTGTCTATCTATTTATATATCTGTCAATCTATGTGTTTACCTATTTGTCTATCAATAAGACAATCAATCTTTCTATCAAACTGTCTGTCTAGCTAGCTATCTATCTATCTAACAATCTATCTATCTATATTTCTATCATACGATATGTCATTCTATTTGTCTATCTATCTTTTAAACTAATTATCTATTTGTCTATCAATTTGTCTATCTATCTATTAATCTATCTATTAGTCTATTTATCTATCTATATATTTGTCTATTTATAAGTCTATATATCTATCTTTCTGTCTATTTATCTTTTATCTATCTATCTATCTATCTACCTACCTATAGATATGTCTATCAAAGTATCTTTTAGTCTATATATGTATCTATCTATCTATTTATCTATTTATCTATATATATATATATCTATGTGTGTGTGTGTGTATCTATGTATCTATCTATATATCTGCCTATCTTTTTGACTATCTATTTGTCAATCAATCAATCTATCTATTTGTCTATTAATCTGTCGATCTATCTATCTATCTATATATCTGTCAATCTATGTGTTTACCTATTTGTCTATTAATAAGACAATTAATCTTTCTATCAAACTGTTTGTCTAGCTAGCTATCTATCTATCTATATTTCTATCATACTATATGTCATTCTATCTGTCTTTCTATCTTTAAAACTAATTATCTATCTGTCTATCAATTGTCTATCTATCTATTAATCTATCTATTAGTCTATTTATCTATCTATATATTTGTCTATTTATAAGTCTATCTATCTATCTTTTTGTCTATTTATCTTTTATCTATCTATCTATCTACCTACCTACCTATCTGTCTATCAATGTATCTTTTAGTCTATATATGTATCTATCTATCTATTTATCTATTTATATATATATATATATATATATATATATATATCTATCTATATAACTATCAATCAATCTATCTGTCTATCTATTAATCAATCTATCTGTCTATCTATATTTCTATCTATCTGTCTATCTATATGTCTATCTATCTATCTGTCGATCTATCTATCTGTCAATCTATTTATATATCTTTCAATCTATCTGTCTACCTATCTATCTATCTATTTATCTATTGATATGTCAATGTATCTATCTATCATTCTACTTTTCTATTTGCCTATCATTCTATATATCTATCTATCTATTATTGTATCTTTTTCTCTATCTATCTATATATATATATTTTTTTATCTATCTAAATGTTTATCTATTTATCTATCTATTTGTCCATCTATCTGTCAATCTATCTTTCTTTTGATCTATCTAATTATCTATATGTCTATCTATCATTCTATCAATCTCTTTATCAATCAATCTATCAATTTGTTTATCAATCTCCTATTCATCTATATATCATTCTATGTATCTATTTGTCTATCTATATATCTATCTATCTACCTACCTATCTATCTATCTTTCTATATGTCGATCTATTTATCTATCTATATATCTATCTATCTATCTATACGTATGTCTGCTAGTCTTTCTATTTATATATCTATCTATGTCTATCTATCTATCACTCTATCTGTCTATGTATTAGGCTATCTATCTGTCTATGTATTAGGCTATCTATCTGTCTATCTATCTATGTATTTATTTGTCTATATAGCTATCTATCTATCTATAAATATATCCCTTTATATATCTTTCTATCTATTTATCAATCTAACTTTCTATCTATATGTCTATCTATCTATCTATCTATCTATCTGTCTATTTCTCTATATATCTATTTATTTATTTGTTTATTTTCTATCTATCTATATATCTTTCTACATATTTATGTATAAATCTATCAATCTATCTATATATTTATCTATCTATATATATATATATAACTATCTATCTAATAATAAATCAAACTATCTATCTATCTATGTATCTTTTGGTCGATATGTATAACTATCTATTCGTCTATCAATTTATCTATCTTTTTGTCTATCTATCTATCAATAAATAATTTTATCAATCTATCTATAAATTTGTCTATTAATCAATCAATCAATCTGCCTACAAATCTTTCCATCAATCTATCTATCAATCTAATTTTCTATCTGTCTATCAATCTGTTTATCTATCAATCTGTCAATTTTCTATATATCTATGTAATTATATGTCTATTAATTTTTCTATCACCCTATCTATCAAATTATCAATTAATCTATCTATAAATTTATTTATAAATCTTTATATTATTCAATCTTCTATGAATCTATATATCAATTTGTTTATCTAACATTCTATGTAATGAACTATCTATATATTTTCTATCTACCTTTTTTCTTTCTATATATCTTT
>JAREIK010008361.1:30000-39046 GCA_029783825.1 Sapria himalayana
CTATCTTTATGTATTTCTATTTATCATCCTATATATCTATCTATCTAGTTTTCTCTCTTTCTATATATCCATCTATATTTCTATATGTCTATCTATTTGTCTATCTATCTATATCTCTATCTATCTATTGATCGATTTGTCTATCTATCAATTTATTTATCTGACTATCTATTTATCTTTCTATCTTTCTTTCTATTTATCTATCTATCTGACTATCTATTTATCTCTCTATCTTTCTTTCTATCTATCTATCTGACTATCTATCTATCTATATTTCTAACAATATCTTTGTAAATCTAACTATGAATCTATGTATCAATCTATTTATTAATCTATCTATCATTCTATATATCTATTTGTCTTTTAACCTATTTACATATCTATCTGTCAATCTATCTGTCTACCTATCTATCTATTAATATGTCTATCTATCTATCTATGTATGTATGTATCTATCTATCTGTTTATCTATTTGTCTATCTATCAATCTATTTCTCTATCTATCTTTCTCTCTATCTATTTATGTATCTATATGTCTTTCTGTATCTTTATCTCTTTGTCTATTTATCTGTCTATCTATCTATCTATCAGTTTATATATCTATCTTTCTATCTATTTATGTATTTATCTATCTTTTCGTCTTTATCTATTTGTCTATTTATATGTATATCTGTCTATCTATATATATCTTTATCAATCTAATATCTCTGTCTATCTATCTTTCTATCTATTTGTCTATCTTTCCGACTATATATCTATCTATCTACTAGTCTATCAATTTGTTTATAAATTTATTTATCAATCTATCTATCATTCAATATTTAAATCTTTTTAAGAATCTATCTATCTGTCAATCAATCAATCAATCAATCCATCTATCTATCTCTCTATCTATTTTTCTATTTATCTTTCTATCAAATTGTCTATCTATGTTTCTTTCAATCTGTCAATCTATCTTTCTATCTAACTATATATCTACGTATCTATTTTTCTATCTATTTGTCTATCTAACTATCTATCTATCAATTTATCTATCATTCTATCTCTCTATCTATCACTTTATATATATATATATATATATATATATATATATATATATATATATATACTATCTATCAATTTGTCTATCTATCTGTCAATTATTCTATTTGTATATCTATTTATCTATCTATTTGTCTATCTATCTGGCATTCTATCTATCAGTATATCTATCTTTCTATAAATCAGTCTACTATATGTCTATCTATTTATCTGTCTATCTATTTGTACATCTATTTATCGATCGGTCACTATATCTATATATCTATTTGTCTATCTTTCTATATATCAGTCTATCTATATGTCTATTTATTTGTATATTAATGTGTCTATCTGTCTATCTCCCTATTTATATATCTTTCTAACTATCTATCTATCTATTTGTCTAACTATTTTTCTATCGCTCTGTCGATCTATATGTCTTTCTATCTTTTTATCTATTTATCTATTTATCTATCTATCTATTTGTCTATCTATCTATTGACCTATCTATCTATCTACCTATTTATTTATCTATATATATGTCAATCTATCATTCTTTCTTTCTATCTTTCGATCTTTCAATTTGTCTATCTATCTATCTATCTATCTATCTAACTATCTATATGTCTATCTATGTGTCTATCTATTTGTATTTCTATCTATCTATTTATGTGTCTATCTATCTTTCTATCAAACAACTATCTATCTGTCTATCAATCTATCTATCAATCCTTTTATCAATCTGTCTATCAATCTATCAATTAATCTATCTATCTATATGTTTATCTATCTAAATATCAATCATTCAATCAATCTATCAATATTTCTATCTATCTATCTATCAATGTATTTGTCTATCTATCTATATAGCTATATGGACTACAATAAAATATTGATTTAGCTAGGGAAATTTTGCTATGGCTAAAATCCCAACCTAATTAGCGAGGGATTAGCTAGGGAATACCAAAGATTTTTTGATTTTACATTAAATTAAAATTTTACAATAGATTAGTGACGGATTAGTGATGGAAATGTTTGATTGAAAATATTTTATTGCTAATATTTTTGATGTTTTCTACACAAAAAAAACATGAAATTTCGCAATGGATTTAGAGATGGTATATCCCTATCTAATTAGGTTGAGACTAAATCTATCCCTAAATAATTATCTGAATTTTTTTTACTTTTTATATATTATTGCAAGTGATTATTCCTTAAATTTTATTTTTCACAAAATATTTCCATTTAGCTAGGGAATTTTCCCTAACGATTTGGACTAGGGATAATTCTCATCACTATTCTTTAATGATTTAATTTTTTTATATATTATTTCTTTTAATTTTTTATTTAATTTTGTATATTAAAGATACATATTCATTGGTATATTGATGAGCGATTCTTGAAAGTCACTTTCTCTTTGTATAATTATAAAAATAGGTTATTATAAACAAATAATTTAAAAAATATATAAATACAAAAAATTTGATATTAATAAAGACTATAATACTCTTAATAAGACTACAATAACTATTAATAAAGATTACAATAACATTAAATTATTAATTCTATAATTTTTAAAATCTTTAAAGATATTTTAAAACTAAATGAACATATATTAAATTTTTACTAATAAAAAGATTAAATAATTCATTGTATAATAAAATATAATAATTAACGAAAAAACTAGTAAATATTAATATTATTTTAACTATAAAAAATATTTTTATGCCTAAAAAAAATTTTTTAAAAAATAATTACTAACAAATTTAAAAATTTTAAATTATAAAAAAATTACTAATTTTTCATAATATTTAAATGAAAATAAATTGATATTTAAAGATAAATACAGAGATATTCGCCTCTATTGAAATTTATAAGAACTAAATAATTGAGTTAAATTTATCTCTAAAGTAGCCCCAATCTGAGCTAATCTTTAGAGCCAAAAACATTTTTTTATCTCTAAAGATTAGTAGGACTAGGTACAGAAATATCTTACCACACAGGAGGGTCAACGTCGAGCATTGAGCATGCTCGATATTTGGTACAATTTTAAAATTTAAAACATTTATATATTTAGTGGTTATCCTAATTGTCCAAATAAATCAAATTTGTACGGGGTTGTATTAATTTTGTTTAAATTTTTTTAACATTTTTTATTTTTTAACTTAATAAATACAAACTATAGGCTACAGAATTGGGTCGTGATCCCAATATTTATGAGATTTTCAGGAAGATGCATGTCAAGAAAGTGATTGTCAGTTTGTTGACAAAAAGTCTTAGATGATTACTGTTAGAATTGGTTATATTAATAAAATTTTATGATACTATAGTAAATTTTGAAAGTTGTATAGAATGCAAAATATTAAATTTATTTTATATATATTTAGAATAGTATTTTTCTTTATTTTATCACAAGAACTCATGGAGGAACATTTGACAGTTGCTTCTCAACATGTTGAGGGTTCTATGGATCTTCAACCAATTGACTTTGATCCTATCTATTTGGAGACCATAGACGGTCATAAGAAGTAGTGAGTGTATGACATCGGCTTGAAGGGACTGGCATTTTGTTGTAGCAGTCATGCTTCTAATTCTTTTGTCACAACAATGGTGGATTAGGTGGTCGAACAACAAGTAATGGAAACAAATAAAAGTTTTGAAGTTATGGAGATAGAAATGAAAGAGACGGATTAGCAGATATCTCGTTTGAAAGAAGAAATGGATAAAATAAAAGAAGAGATATATGAGCAGATTAATCATTTGAAAGAAAAAATGCAAGAAATTAAAAAAATGAATGATGATATGAAAGAAATGAATGATGAGATGAAAGAAATTAAAAATTTAATGCAACAGTAGATGTACTATATGGAGTCATAGTTAGCGGCATTGATGCAACAGATAGCATTTCAAGATCCAACTGCAAAACTATGTTGGAGAGACTGGCACAAATGCACCAACTAATAATCAAGATGATTTTGAATCAGAATTATTTCTGAATAATTTTTGATTTTTGTCTATGTATAGCTAAACAAGATGAGATTTTTTTGGAGGTATCATTTTTCTTTATTCTGGTTTTGTTCTTTGCTTTTCTGATTAACCTAATCATGAATCTTTGTAGGACATATGATGTGAGAGGCATAAAAAAATTTTGATTCCAAAGCCTTAAAACATTGCCACAATCCTTCCTATGGATGGGTCCCATCTATACCGATCTCAGCTTGATCAAATGAGTCTGAGCTTCTATTATCTATATAAATCTTTCTAATTAACTCTATGTTGCTCAGCTTCATGCATCCGTCCAAGGTTAATAATAAGAAAGTTAAAAGGAGTTTGTATGAAAATAATATGTTCTAAATAAAAATTCCAAAATATGATGTTTGTTTGAAAATATTACCAAACTAGTGCATATAGAAATAGCATGGTAATGGGCATCATTGTTAATGATAGTCATTTCCACGCTATTGAATTTAAAAATCGGATCTTCATCAATGCCTTCCTCACTTGATGATGCGAAATTCGGGCTTGAATTTAGGGTTGACACAAGATCCGGTTTGGATTCATTTCTACTTTCATTATTGCATCTTGGCAATATAGATTTCTAAGTGAGCAGCCAAGTTAGTTGTGGTTTGATCAAGTGATGATGCAGAAACTAAGATGAGAAGATGATTTAACTTGAGTGGCTTTTTTGGACTGAATGGAAAGCCACTTATGGCAAGCATCCCTTGATTTGTTGAAGTTGACAGGTTCACTCTAAATCATGATTAAAAGAAAAAAAACAAACCATTTAATAGAGGAAAATGATATAGATACATTCGAGTATGATAGCATATTTCATATTTAATAAAACAAATAGGCACCTTATCATTGCCTCTCTTTTCTTCATTATACAGCTGGAGCCACGATAATAACTTGAGCAAGCATAACCTACAAAAATGAACTCATGAATTTGAACTTGAGTTTTTTTGTCGAGGTTAATGGAGCAATTAGGGTTGCATGTTATGCTTTTTGTAAATAATCCAGATTCATGTTTTGACAGCCAAAGACACTCTCACATGTAGATGTTTTGCTCCTGGACCCATTTTCTTCTTTTTTAAAATTTCACCAAATGCACGACTAGTGAAATATGAAGTGTTTTATGCATGCTTATATACAATAGTTGACACGACAGTACATATGAAGAAGTGTGTGGGTGTATGTGTTGTTTGTGCCTTGTGGGTGTGTAGTTAAGTCATTGTGGGTAGCATATATCACTCATATATCGCACTAGAGAAATTTGAGAAAAAAAGTAAAAAAAAAATGATTTTTTTGCCCATTGAGATTGAGGCTAAAATTCAGCCTTCCAACTGTAACAGTGACTGGATAAAGTTCCCAAATATTCTCTAGAGAGAGAAAGTCTATTTAACACTTAATTTATGTTTGGAATGTGGCGAATCCCATGAGCCATACTCTTTCAGCCTCGTCGCCTATTCCGTAGATCAGACTTTGCATCTCTGTGATAATGTACTTTGTAATATTATTACCTTCTTGCCAACTATAATTTGGCCAGATATCAGAGACCCATTTAAGATCACACACATATAAAACAACTTATATACTCGAATAACCATCTACGATGCACTTAAGCTCCATAAATTTTGGCAAATATCTACTTTTGAATGATTCCTTAAAGAGAATAGAGGAAATGTTACTAATCTAACCATTTCCATTTTCTCCTCACTCCTCTGACTACGCTCTCTATGCTTGCCACACACTCTCCATAATCACTATGTTTTTTTTCATCCTCTCCATCACCGGTAAAACTCTCATCACATCTTCAATCTTTGTCAGTGTTTCTAATGGCATGCTTAAGTCCTTCCCTAATGGTTCAAATTGACTAAAGAAAGAAATTGAGGAGGAGGAGTTGGCTACGATAAGAGGTTTTATGGCTCTGTCTATCTACCTGTCTAATTATCTATCTAATTATCTATCTATCAATTTGTCTATCTACCTGTCTATCAAATTATCAATTAATATATCTTTCAATTTATTTATAAATCTTTATATCATTCAATCATCTATGAATCTATATATCAATTTGTTTATCTATCTTTTTATGTAATGATCTATCTATCTATTTTTATCTATTTATTTTCTATCTATCTATCTTTCTATTTATCTATCATTCTATCATTCTATCTGTCAATCTTTTTATCTATCTATTAATATATCTATCACTCTATATTTCTGTCTATCTATCTGTATATTTATATGTGTATCTCTCTCTCTCTCTCTCTCTATTTATCTATCTATTTATTTGTCTATGTTTTATCTATCTATTTTTGTGTCAATCTATCTCACTAACTAATTATCTACCTATTTGTCTATCAATATGTCTATCGATCTGTCTATTAATCTGTCTATCAATTTGTCTAGCAATCTGTCTATAAATCTTTGTATTAATCTATCTATCTATGTATCATTCTATCTGTCTATATAATATATATATATATGTACGTCTATCTATCTATCTTTTTATGTATCTATCTATCTCTCTCTCTCTATCTATCTATCTATCTACCTTTCTAACTATTTATCTATAAATTTGTCTATCAATCTATGTATCTATGTATTTATCTTTCTATCTATATATTATCTCTATTTGTCTATCTATTTATCTATCTATCTATCTGTATCTATCTATCTACATATCTTCTATCTAACTATCTATCTGTATATTTATCTATATATCTATTTATCTATCTGTCAATCTATTTGTCTTTATATCTGTCTATCCTATTATCTATATATATGTTTATCTATCTATCTATCTATCAGTCTATTAATCTATCTCTTTATCTATCTTTGTATCTATCTATCTATCTAAATGTGTCTCATCTATCTTTCTATCTATCTATTTATCCTTATCTATATATCTATATATATATTTATCTATTTGTCTAAAAATGTGTATAACACTATCTATATATCTATTTATCTATCTTTCTATATTTCTATCTTTATATTTATCAATCTATCTATCAATATGTCTATCAATCTTTAAATAAATCTATTTATTAATTTATCTATCTATCTATCTATATCATCTATTTATCTATCTATTTATCTATCTATTTATCAATATTCTATCTATCTATCTCTATCTGTCTATCTATCTATTTGTTTATCTATATGTCTATCTATCTATTATCTACATGTCTATCTAATTGTCTATCTATCTATCATCTATCTATATTCTATCTATATATCTAACAATCTAATTGTATATCTATCTTTCCTTCAATCTCTTTATCAATCTATCTATCAATCTATATTATATATATATATATATATATATCTATCTATCTATCTGTCTATCTATATAACTATATATTTTTATCTATTTGTCTATTTAACTGCCTATGTATTTTTGTATCTATCTATATATTTATCTATCAGTCAATCAATAAATCAATCTAACTATCAATCAATCTATTTATTTATCTATTTATTATGTCTATCTATCTATCTATCTAAATATCTAACTATCTATATATCTATCTATTTGTCCATCTATCTTTCTTTGATCTATCTGACTATCTATATTCTATTTATCATTCTATCGATTTCTCTATCAATCAATCTATCATTTGTTTATCAATCTGCCTATTAATTTATCTATCATTCTATCTATCTATTTGTCTATCTATATATCTATCTATCTATCTACCTATCTGTCTTTCTATGTGTTTATCTATTTGTCTATCTATCTATCTATCAGTCTTTCTATTTATTTTTATCTATGTCTATCTATCTATCACTCTATGTGTCTATGTATTTGGCTATCTATCTGTGTATTTATTTATCTATCTATCTATTATCTATAAATATCACTTTATCTATCTACTAATTAACTTTTTATCTATATGTTTATCTATCTATCTATCTATCTATCTATCTATCTGCTATCTATCAGTCTATCTATCTATCTATTTATTATTTGTCTATTTTTTGTCTATCTATCTATCTTTCTACATATTTTTGTATAAATCAATCTATCTATATATCTATTTATCTATCAATATTATATATTTATCTATCTATCTAATAATCTTTGAAACTATCTATTTTCTATCTATCTATTAGTTGATAATTGTCTAACTATCTTCTCTCTATCATTTTTGTCTATCTATCAGTGAATAAATAATCTAATAATCTGTCTATAAATTAGTCTATCATCTATCTTTCTATTTGTCTATCAATCTCTCTATCTATCTATTTCCTTATTTATCTATATATCTATCTAATTATCTGTCTATCATTTGTCTATTACGTATCTATCAAATTATCAATTAATCTATCTATCAATTTTTTATAAATTTTATATCATTCAATCATCTATGAATCTATATATTAATTTTTTTATATATCTATCTATGTAGTGATTTGTCTATCTATTTTCTATTTAACTATTTTCTATCTATCTATCTTTCTATTTATCTATCATTCTATCTGTCAATCTTTTTATCTATCTATTAATATCTATCACTCTATATTTCTATCTATCTATCTGTATATTTATATGTGTATTCTCTCTCTCTCTTTCTATCTATCTGTCTATTTATTTGTCTATCTATTTATCTATCTTTTTAGTGTCAATGTATCTTACTATCTAATTATCTACCTATTTGTATATCAATATGTCTCTATCTGTCTATCATCTGTCTATCAATCTGTCTATCAATTTGTCTAGCAATCTATCTATAAATCTTTGTACTTATCTATCTATCTATGTGTTAGACTATCTGTCTATATATATATATATATGTAGATCTATCTATCTTTTTATCTATCTTTCTATCTCTCTATCTATCAACTACCTACCTTTCTAACTATTTATCTATAAATTGTCTATCAATCTATCTATGTATCTATTATCTATCTTTTATCTATATATCATATTTATTTGTCGATATATTTATCTATCTATCTGTCTATCTGTCTATCTAGCTATCTAACTATCTATATGTCTATTTATTTATATATCTAT
>JAREIK010008362.1:0-17687 GCA_029783825.1 Sapria himalayana
TATCAATATATATATATATATATATATATCTAATATATATATATATCTGTATATCATCTATATGTATGTATTATATTTTTATCTATAGATCAATATGCCTACTAGTCTGTCCATCTGTTTATTTGTATATCTATTTATCTATCTATATTTTAACTATCTTTCTATCTAGTGATTTTTTGACTATTTATCGAAGTTTCAATCTATCAAATTGTTTATCTATATATTTGTATACTAGCATCTATATATCTATCTTTCTATCTATCTTTTTATCTATATATTTATCTATCTATTTATCTGTCTGTGTCTTTCTATCTATCTATTTATTGATATTTTATCTATCTATTTCTATCACTAATTTTCGAGCTATCTATTTATCAATCAATATATCTGTCTAATTATCTATATCTATCTTTCTATCTTTGAATCTCTATATCTCTCTTTCTATCTATTGTCCATCCTATATATGTCTTATCCTTATATTTATCTATCTTTTTAATTATCTATCTATCTATTTATTTAGCTGTCTAACTATGTATCTATCTATTTATTTATATATCTGTTTGTCTGTCTATCATTTTATCTATCTATGTGTCTATCTATCTATCTATCTATTTATATATCAATCTTTCTATATAACTAGTTATATCTATATATTTATATTTATCTATTTTTATATGTGTAATTTATTTATTTATTTAGCTATATATATATATATCAATCAATCTATCTATCTATCTATATGACTATGTATCATTGTGTCTATCTATCTATTTATCTAATTATCTATTTGTCTATTAATCTATAAGTGTATTTGTTTAATTGTGAATCTATCAATCAATCTTATCTTATATCTATGTCTATCTATCTATCTATGTATATATTTCTCTTTGTGTATATATGTTTACATGATTATCTATCTATTAACAATATATCTATATTTTTCTAACTATCTGTCTTTCTATTTGTCTAACTATCAATCAATCAATCTAACTCTCTCTACCTTCTATTAGTCTATCTATTTAGTCTATTTGATTATATTTATTTATATTTGTCTATTTGTCTTCTATCTATCTATCTATCTAGCTATATATTTGTTTATCTGACTATATATATAATCTATTTATGATCTGTCTATATATCTAACTTTTTATTTGTTTTTTTTATCTAAATGTCTATATGTCTATCTAATGATCAATGTTACTATTGATTTATCTATCGATCTATTTATCTATCTAACAAACTATCTATCTGTCAAACTATATAACTATCTTTCTTTCTATCGCAAATAATATCAAAATATGTATCTGTCTATTTATATATCCAACTTTCTATTTATTAATCTATATTTCTATTTGTATATCTATCTATTATTCTACCTATCTATCTATATAGCAACTATCTGTCTATCTATCTATCTACATGTCTATATATTTATATCTATCTATTTATCTTAATATCTCTCTCTCTATCTTTCTATCTATTTGTTTTTCAGTTTATCTATATATCTTTTGTGATTCTACCAATCTATATATATCTTTCTGTCTCTCTATCTTTTTATATGTCTATCTTCCTATTTATTTATGTATCTATCTATTTCTATCTATCTATATGACTATTTACATATATATGTCTATCTAATGATCTATCTGGTTTTCTATTTATGTGTTATATTATCTATTTTTATATTTGGCTATCGATATATGTCAGCTATTTGTATTTGATTAATGCGGATATCCTGCTTTATCTCAACTATGTATGATCTATTTTAATCTATGACTATATATATATATATATATATATATATATATATCTCTCTCCTCTCTCTATCTAGTTATTTATTTGTTTAAACTATCTATCATAGTACTTTTTCTATTTGTGTATATTATTATATCTTTATCTATCTATCTATCTGTTCCATTTATTTTGTTTCTCTATCTTATATCAATCAATCTATTTTTCTATCTATGCATCTATTTATATATTTATAAATCATTTGTTATCTATCTATTTATCTATGTATCTATTTATTTTTCTTCCATTCTATCTATATCTCTATTTGTCTATTGTCAATTTTATATTTCTATCTATCTATTATTTCTCAATCTTTCAATTAATCTTCTATATATCTTTATATAAAACATCTATCAATCTGGCAATATGTATAAACTATTTTTCTATCTATCTCTATCTATAAATTTAGCTATCAATCATATCTAATCTATCTTTATATCTATTTTTCTTTTAGTTTAACTATCTATCTGTCTATGATTCTATCTATCTATTTATCTATCTATATGTCTACCTAACTTTCTATATGTCTATCTACCTATCTATCTATGTATCGATCTATCTGTTTATCCATATATTTGTCTATCTATCTGTCTGTTTATATGTCTATCTATTTACATATCTATCTATCTATTTGTGTATCAGGCTATCTGTATATCTAACTATTTGTAAATCAATCTATTCATTTATCTATTTATCTCTCTATATACGGATCTATTTATCTTTAAATATTTATATCTTTCAATATATAATATATATATATCAAACTGTCTATTTTTTACCTATCTTTCTTAGTACTTCCCTATTAGTCTATATTGTTATATCTCTATCTATCTATATATCCATTTATTTATGTGTTTCTCTATCTATCTATCCATCTATATTTCTATCTATGTATCTATCTATCAGTTTATCAATCAATTTGTTTATCAGTATATTTGTCTATGTATCTATTTTTTTATCTTCCTATCTATCTATATCTCTATTTGTCTATATTTCTATTTGTCTATTTTTATATTTCTATCTATCTGTTATTTCTAATTCTCTCAATCTATCTATCAAACTATCTTTCTATGTAATCATCTATCTATCTGTTTATCTTTCTATCAGCCTATTTATTTAATTATCTATTAATCTATTTATGTATTTATCTATCTATTTGTCAATTGTTCATCTATCTATTATCTATGTCTTTATTTATCTATTTGTCTATCTACCTATTTATCTGTCTATCTATCTTTATATGTATCTATCTTTTTATCTATTTATTTGTCTATCTATCTATTTGTTATCTGTCTGTCTATCTATCTATATGTCTGACTGTCTATCATATGTTTCTATCTATATAATTATCTATCTATCTATCTATATATATATATATATTTATTTTTTAAACTATTTTTCCTATCTAGTAATCTACCCTTTTGTCTATCTATCTATCTGTCTGTCTATCTGACTATCTATCTGTCTGACTATCTATCTGTTTATATATCTATCTCTCTAACTATCTACCAATCTACGTATAATTTGTTAAGTTGTCTATCTATCTATATATCTATCTGACTATTTGTCTATATATCTATTTTATTATATAATAGTCTATTTGTCATTATTTCTAATTCTCTATCAATATTTGTATTTGTTGTTTATCTATAAATCTATCTATCTATTTCTTATATACCTATCTTTCTATTTGTCTATCTATCTAATTGTTTATCAATATATTGTTTATTTGTCTATTTTGTCTATCTATCTATCTAGCCGTCCTATTGTCTACTTATCTATTTGTTCATTTGTCAATCCTGTATATCTATCTATTATTTTATCTTTGGTATATCAATCTATCAATCTCTTTATCAATCTATCAATCTTTCTGTCTATTTGCATCTATCATTCATATATCTATATATATATATATATATATATATATATATATATATGTCTATCTGTCAATATATGGAATCTATATATACATCTATCTGTCTATTTGTCTATCAATCTTTTCATTCTATCTTTATATCTACTATCTATCTATCTATTTATTTGTCTATCTATTGTCTATTTGTCTATCTATCTATATACCTATATATATATATATTATATCTATTTATCTATCTATCTATCTATCTATTTGTCTATTTATTTATTTGTATATGTGTTTATTTATTTTTTCTATCAATCTTTTATATATTAAATTACCTCTCTGTCTATCTATCTATATGTTTTTGTGACTTTCTATCTATTTTATCTATTTGTCTCTTTGTCTATCTGTCTATTTGTTGAGAATTGTATTTGGAACTTTTGAATTTATGTATTAGTCTATGTATCTTAGTGTCTATGTGTCTATCTATCTATCTATATATATCTATTTATCTATTTTTCTATGTGTCTACATATATATCGATCTATCTGTCTTTATATCTATCTGTCTATCTATCTAACATATTTATTTGTCTAACTATCTATATGTCTATCTCTCTAGCTATCTAGTAGTTTATCAGTGTATGTATTTATCTATTTATCTATCTATTTATCTTTCTATGTGTATGACTTCCTATTTATCTATGTATCTATCCTTCTAGCTATCTATATGTCTATCTATCAACCTATTTGCCTATATGTCTATATATCTATCTGTTTATTTGTTTATTTATCTAAATGTCTATATCCGTATAATTATCTAACTGACTTTCTTTATATATATATATATATATCTATATATCTGTCTATTTGTTAAACTATCTAACTACCTTTTAGTCTATCCGTCAATTTGTCTATCTTTCTATCCATCAATCTATGTATCTATCTATTTGTCTAACTATCTATTTGTCAATCTATGTGTATATGTATTAATGTGTCTATTTGTTTATATGTCTATCTATCTATCAGTCTATCTATCTATCTATCAGTCTATCTATCTATCTTATTATCTATGTGTGTGTGTGTGTGTGTCTATTTATCTGGCTATCTATCAATCTAAAAATTTGTTTATCTATCTATCTATCTCTCTACCTATTATTCAATATATCTCTTTTATATTGGCTATATGTCTATCAATATTTTTATCTTTCTAAATGTCTATATATATTTCTATCTATCTGTCTATCTATATATATATTTAACTATTTATATATCTATATATCTGTCTGTCTATCTATCTATTAGTATATTTATCTATCTACCTGTCTATCTATCGATCGATCTATCCTTCTTTTTAATTATATGTATATATATATATATATATATATCTATCTATTTGTTTATCTTTCAATATATTTAACTTTCTATCTATCAATCTATCTATCCATCTATCTGTCTCTCTAAATAATTATATAACTGTCGAACTATCTAACTCTGTAAATATCTTTCTACATGCCTATCTATCTATTTATCTATATGTCTAACTATCTAACATTTTTTTAGTCTATTCTATCAGTCTATTAGTCTCTTAGTCTATCTCTCTAAATGTCTATTTAACTATTTGACTATCTATCTATGTGCATATCTATCTATCTACCTATCTGTCTATCTATCTATCTATTTATTTTTCTTTGTTTCTATCTATATATTTAATTATATAACTATCTAACTTTCTTACTAGCTATATATCTGTCTACCTAATCTATCTATTTAACTATTTAACTTTATTTTACTCCATTAGCCTATCAATATATTAGTCTATCACTTTATTTGTCAATTTATTTATCTAACTATTTGTCTATCTATTTGTGTGCTTATATGTATATATGTTAATATGCCTCTCTACCAATCTATTTATTTATCTATCTATCAATTTATTTGTCTATCTACATATTTATTTATTTGTGTATCTGACTATATATCTATAAATCTATAAATTTTATTTATATAGAAATAAATTTTACTAACTACCAATTAATCAATCTATTTGTCTCTCTTTTTTTCTCTCTCTATCTGTCTATCTTTCTATCTATCTATCTATCTATCTATCTCTCTATTTGTCTATCTATCTATTTATGTATATATCTATCTATCTATGTATCTGTGTATCTGTTTATCAATCAATTTGTCTATCTGTGTATTAGTCTATTGTCTATTTATCTATCTATTATCTATATCTCTATTTTCTATCTCTCTTTATGTATGTCTTTCTTTCTCTATTTAGTTATCAAATGTGTCAATCTATCTATCTGTCTATCTTACTATCCATCTATCCTTCTATATGTCTATTTGTCTCTCAGTCTATGTTAATATCTATTAATATATCTATCTATATGTCTATCTATTTGTCTATCTATATATCTGTCTATATATATATCTAGTAATCTATCTATATGTATATCTATTTTTCTTCCGATCTATTTATTTGTCTATCGATCTATCTATCTATCTTTGTGTTTATCTATCTACTTATCTTTCTATCTATATTTTTATCTATCTATCTATTGAATATCTATGTAACTTTCTATCTTTCTATCTTTCTATTGTCTATCATTCTATATACCTATCTATATTTCTAGCTATCTAACTATATGACAAACTTTCTATGTGTATATCTATTTATCTCTTTATTTGTCTATCTAACTATCTATCTAACTATGTGTGTGTGTGTGTGTGTGTGTGTGTATGTCTACCTGCATATCTTTCTATCTAATAATTTGTATATTTTTCAAATTGTCATTCTATTTCCCAAACTATATATATATATATTTGTCTATCTTTATATCTTTCTATCTATCTGTCATTCTCTTTATCTGTCTTTCTATCTATTTATCTATCATTCAATCTATCTATCTATTTTTCAATATAAATGTCTATCTGTCTATCTATTTATCTATATGTCTATCTGTCTATCTATTAATCTATATGTCTACTTATATATCTATCTGCCTATCTTTCTAGTTATCTATTTATCTAACTATTTGTTTATCAGTTTATCTATCTGTTTAATTATCTATCTATTATATCTTTCTATTTGTCAATCTTTCTATCTATTTATCTATCTATATGAGTATCTATCTATCTGTCTGTCTGTCTATCTATCTTTCAGTCTATCAAATTATCTATCTATCTGTTTATCTCACTATCTATCTATCTATCTATTTATCTATCTATTTGCCTATTTATATAACTCTCTATCTATCTTTTAGTTTATCAGTTTATCAGTCTATGTGTTTATAAATATTTTATTCTATCAGTCTATTAGTTTATGTGTCATCTATCATTCTATCTATCTATATGTCTATCTATTTATCTATCTAATTGTATATCTATCTATCTATATATCTATCTATCTGTATGTCTGTCAATCTGTCTATCAGTTTATTTATCTATCTTTCTATCTATTTATATGTCTATATGTATAACTATCTATCTATCTATCTTTCTATTTGTTTATATCTATGTGTCTATCTATCAATATGTCTATCATTCTATCTGTCTATCTATCTAACTATCTAATTGTCTTTTTGTCTATCAGTCTATCAATTAATCTATATATATGTATATATATATAATTATCCATCCACCTATATGTCTTATATATCTATCTATTTATTTATCTATATTCATCTATCTTTTTGTCTATATGCTTATCTATCTAATTATCATTATATGTATCTACCTACCTATCTGTATATATAGTTATCTATCTATCTGTCTATATGTTTATATGACTATTTATCAATCTATCTATCAATCAACCAATATATATATCTCTTTATCAAATTGGCTTTGTCTATTTATTCCTCTATGTATATGTGTTTTTATCTATTTTCCTCTCTCAATCTATTAATCTATCAATCTATGAATCTATCTAAATTTTATATATATATCTTTCTTTCTATCCATCTAATTGTCTAAATATTTATCTATCTTTCTATCTATCTGTTTGTCTATCTAACTATCCATCTAATTGTCTAATTTTCTAACTAACTATTTATCTATTTGTCTATCTGTCTATCTATCTATATATTTATCTATTTGTCTATCTATCTTTATTTATTTCTTTTTTTCGTTCTTTTTTTCTTTCTCTATATCTTTATATCTATTTATCTATTTATTTCTATTTCTATATATCTATCTGTTAATCTGTATATTTGCTAATATTTCTATATATCTATCTATCTATGTATTTATCTATTTGTTTATCTATCTATCTACTTATCAATCTATCTACTTATATATCTATTTTTTTATCTATTTATATGTCTGTCTATTTATCTACTTATATGCCTATCTATCATTCTATCTATCAATTAATCAATCTATCTATCTATTTGTCTATCTATCTATTTGTCTATCTATCTATCTATTGCATATCTGTCTATCTATCTATCTATCTGTGTATCTATCAATCTATCTTTCTCCCTGTCTATCCATCTATATGTCTATCTTTCTATTTGTATATCTATCTATCTGTCTATCTATTTATCTATTTATATGTCTATCTATTTTTTATCTATCTATCCATTTGTCTTGTAGTCTATTAATCTATCAGCATTTGTGTCTATTTTATTTTTAGTCTATCTTTCTATTAGTCTATGTGTTTATGTGTCAATCTATCTATCCATCTAACTAACTAACTATCTATCTATTTGTCTATATGTCTGTCTGTCTGTCTCTCTATTTAATTTTATATCTACTGAGCTAAGATCCATATTTACTCAACTTTAAGTCAGCTTTGGCATTACACTTAAAATTAAATTATTTTGGTAGGTAACTTTTACGAATTACATTTCATCTAATTCTTAGATATTTATGGGATTTTGGCATCATATTTCCTGACTTCTTTGAATCCCATCTAATGTCATTAGGCCCAAATCCATTTTGATAACTTAAAAAAGTTAAACCATTTCAAATAATTGGGTAGCACCATTATTCGTCTTGTCTTACTAATGTCACATTATGTACTTCTACTTTAGTAGAACCTACATTAAGGTGATAAAAGGTTTGACAAGTGTTTATATATGCATGACATGTTAACTTTAAATTTTATGTGAGGGATCTTGATTGATTTTAATTTTTAATTAATAAATCTCATCATATATCTAGTATCACCATCTTATATAACATATTATACATAACATCTCATACTTGCATATAATTAACATGTCACAGTATGGCCTTAATATAGATTAATTTCCACAAGCCAATATGAAGATCATTAGTCATTAATCCTAGGTAATAATAAGTAGCTTCATGAAGTTGATTTGTCCACTAACTTGTGCATAGACACCTAGCTCCTCCATCATCATGGTCAGATTGCATGCCTTCAAATGGCTTGCATTGTCTCTTTTGTTTTATTACATCAATTAAAAAATTACAATAAAAAAAAGGCATGCAAGCCATATTTAATAATTACAACCATTGGCAAAAATAATAATAATACTCTACCAAATAGATTGGTTAAAAAGGCCATTCTAAGCACCATTTGAAGCAAAATAACATGCAAAATATATAATGTTATCATATTGTATAAATAATTTGTATTTAAAAAATAAATTATAATAACCATGTATTTAAAAACAATTAAATTTATAAGGTGTTACGTAGAGCTGTTATGGTGGTTCTGCTAGACAGTTAGCGGATGGGGTCAAGGCAAGCCACTCTTGTGGGGTTGGGGCAGCTCTGTAGAAAAAATAAATTTTAAATTTTCTTTAATCTCATCAATAAATTTTCATTGATCTTATAATAAATTTTCATTGATCTCATCAATAATTTTCATTGATCTTATCAATAAATTTTCATTGATCTCATCAATAAAGTTTCATTGAACATATCAGTAAATTTTTATCAATCTCATTAATAAATTTTTTATTGATATTATCAATAAATTTAAAATAAGCCGAAAGCCATCAAAATCACATTAAAACAACATATTATGTAATCTCATTACACATAGGGCTTATTTTGGCACCACCATAAATAATCACTAATAAATCAAAATAGATATATGAATTTAGTCCATGTATTAATCTGATTAAGACAAAGCTAGAATCATATATCATGCTATTAAACACTTTAATGGCAATATCCCATTCAGATTCTCAATCATACTAATGAATCCTTTTAGTTTTCAGATTCAATCAATTAATACCTTAACAAAACCTATTAACTATGTCAATCACACAAACAGTAATATCATATATATTCAAAAATGCAAATCATTCCAGAATCATATACATCACATACATATGATAAAATATGGCATTTTTCATTTTTATGAAAACACAAGTTCATTCGATACCATTATTGAGATTTTAGGCAGAATATTCAATCTAATTGGAACATAAACACAACATAATTTATAATTTTTATTTCTTAATCCACCAAGGATCACATGCAATTCATAAAACGACTAAGGAAGGGTAAATGAAACTTATATCTTGTAGATCGATTCATCAAGCCTTCAAAGTGAGTGTTGAGGTTTATTCAAATTTTCAAAGGTGCTGCATTTTTGAACAGTTACAACCCTCTACATGTATCCACACAAGAACAAATAATTAATGATCTTGTTGAATGCTAGTTCCGATTTGACTTCTCAAGATGAAAAGGATTCTATCTATTTTATAAAAGATGACTACTTGCATCAAATATGTTTCACATATATATATACAAGTTTGCTATGGTTTTAGTCATAAATATATTAAGTATATATTTAAAACTTTTTTAAATAATAACAACTTAAATTCTTTTCCTTTAAAACTCCTTTTAAATGAATTTATTCATTAAAACTCATGTTTAATGTAACAAAATAATTACTTATTTAAATCATAAATATAAACTTTCTCAAAATTAAATTTAAATTTAAATAATAACTATTTGTTATTAGTGATTTAAAATAATCTCATCATTTAAATTTACTATAGAGAATAAAAAATCATGACCATTATTATTCATTCTTAATATGCAACTCTAAAGGTTCAATTAACATTATCAGTAGGCCTAAATCACATTTTTATTCTACAAGTCAATAGTGCCATCTAGTAAGACATTATGACTACCCAAGTTAAATGAAAAGCTCATGATCTGAGATAACCTTAATATAGCTAATGACATAATTCTTTTCTCAGTCACAATTGTCGATGTGACCCAGTGATATCTTTCTCATAATAAGATGGACAAATTTCATCTTTATCAATCATATCTCACTACATAATTATTATTTTATTCAAGTATAACTTTTATAGTCATCTGATTAAAGACAATATTTGATTATATTAAAACACAATATTCATTATGTTGAGAACTATAGTGATCTCATGCAAAAGGGTTTAATAATATAGCTATTAGAGATTAACTTATGACTTTGATCCATATATTAAACTAAAGATATGTCTGTGTAATATTTGTACTCAACAAATAGATATAAATTTGATTTGTATTTGATACACATATTCATCCCATGAATATCAATCAAACTTTATACTAATTTTAATTTGTTGTTATTTTCATAATAATAACTGATTAAAGACATTTAAAATAATTAAAAATATTATTCAAAAATATTATATATAATAAACATGCAAATCATCAAAATAATTAATTCTCACAAATAGTCAAAAACCATGTCAATACGATAGGCCTAGAGCATTATTACTAACATATATGTCTATCTAACTATGTATCTATATAACAATCTGACTATTAATTTTCTATATATCTATTTGTCTAACTATCTATCTATCAAACTATGTAATTTTAATTATGTCTATCTATCTATCACTTTATCAATCTTTCTAATTATATATGTATCTATCTATATATATGTCTATTTATATATCTGTCTATTTGTCTATCTATCTATCTATCTAAATATTTGTCTATCTTTCTATATATCAATCTGTCAATCTGTCTATATATATATATATATATCTATCTATCTATCTAACTATATAACTTTCTAACTATCTAACTATCTATGTATATATTTATCTATTTGTCTATCTATCTATTTATATATCTCACAATTTTTTATATCTATCAGTCTATCTTTATATCTGTCTAAATATCTATTTATCTATCTATTCAGCTGTCTATCTATCTATCTAGTTATTTGTCTTTTTTCATATTTGTCTATCCATCTATCTATTATCTAGCTATCTATCTATCTAGCTATTTAACTATCTATATACCTAATATCTACCTCTTAGCCTATCTACCTATATGTTTTTGTTTGTATCTATCAATCTATCTATCTACCTATCTAACTAACTAACTAACTATCTATCTATTTATTTGACTAACTATCAGTCAATCAATCATTCTATCTATCTATCTATTTATGTCTCTCTTTCTTTATATATATCTATCTATCATTATATTTATATATCTATCTGCTTACATATTTATTTATTTATCTATCTATCTAAGTATACACATATCTATCTATATATCTACATATTTTCCAAAATACTTATCTACCTATCAAATATTTGTCTTTTAATTTATATGTCTATCTGACTATCTCTCTATATATTTTTTTATTTGACTATCTATCTGTCTATAATCTATATGACTATATATATCCATCTGTTTATTTATTTATTTATCAATCTATATATATATATATATATATATATATATATATATATATCTTTCTATCTATCAATTGTTCTATCTACCTATCTAATGATATGCTTATTTGTTCATCTATCTATTTGCATATATATATATATATATATATATATATATATGTATGTATATATATACATATATACGTACACAAACACACTTACTCACACACACACACACAATACATTTATATATATATAAATATATCTATTTGTCTTTATATCTATGTGTCTATCTATCTATCTAGTATTTGTCTATCTATCTTTATTTCTTTCTATCTATCGTTCTTTCTTTCTATCTTTCTATGTGTCTATTAGTCTATTTGTTTATCTGTCTATCATTAAATCTATCTATATATTTATCATTATATCTATATATCTGCCAATCTCTTTATCTATCTAACTATAAATCTATCTACTTGTCTTTTTGCATATCTGTAACTCGATCTATCTCTATAACTATCTATATATGTGTATATCTATCTCTCAATCTATCTATCTATTTGTGCATTTACATATCTGACTATCTATCTATTTGCATATCTATCTATCTATCGACAAAGTTTATAATCTATCCAACTATATATATAACTATCTGGCAATCAATCTATCTACCTATCTATTTATCTATCTATCTATATTTTTATCATTGTGTATATATATTTATCTCACTATTTTTGATCTATCGATATATCTATCATTTTATATATCTATCTATATATCTTTATGTCTATCTTTTTATCTTTCTATCTCTTTATATATCTATTTGTCTCTTTTTCTATCAACTATAATTCTATATCATTATCGATCTATATATTAGCTCTCTATGTGTCTATCTTTTTATCTATCTATATGTCAATCAATCTATCTTTCTATATTTATATCTATTCATCAATCAATCATTCAATTTATCTATCTATCTATCTGTCTGTCAATCTATTTTTCTATCTATCTATCTATATGACTATCTTTCTATCAATCAGTCTATTTATTTGACTAACTATTAGTCAATCAATCTATCTATCTATCTAACTATGTCTCTCTTTCTTTTTATTTACCTATCTATCTGTCTGTCTATCTATCTATCCTTATATCTATATATCTATCTATCTATCTACTTATATATTTATCTATCTATCTATGTATGTATATACATATCTATCAATATATCAATATATCTACTTATTTTCTAATCTACCTATCTACCTATCAAATATTTGTCTATTGATTTATATGTCTATCTGACTATCTTTCTATATATTTATTTATTTGACTATTTATCTATCTATAATCTATATGACTATATATATCCATCTATTTATTTATTTATCAATCTAAATATATATATATCTTTCTATCTATCAATCATTCTATCTATCTATCTAATTATATTCGTATCTATTTATCTATCTATTTGTCTACACACACACACATACATATACACATATATACATACACACACACACACATACTCACTCACACACACACACACTATATATATATATATATATTTGTCTTTATATCTATGTGTCTATCATTAAATCTCTCTATCTATCTATATATCTTTCATTCTATCTGTATATCTACCAATCACTTTATCTATCTAACTATAAATCTATCTACTTGTCTATTTACATTACTGTAACTCGATATATCCCTCTAACTATCTATATATGTATATATTTATTTATCAATCTATCTATGTGTGTATTTAGTTATATGACTATCTATCTATCTGCATATCTATCTTTATATCTACAAAGTTTATAGTGTGTCCAACTATCTATATAACTATCTGGCTATCAATCTATCTACCTACCTGGTTATCTATGTATCTATCTATATTTCTATCATTGTGTATATATATTTATCTCACTATTTGTTGATCTATATATATATCTATATATCTATCAATCTATATATCTATCTTATATCTTAATGTCTATCTTCCTATCTTTCTATCTCTTTATATATCTATTTGTCTCTTTTTCTATCAACCAATAATTTTATATCACTATCTATATATCTATATATTAGCTCTCTAAGTGTCTATCTTTTTATATATCTATTTGTCAATCAATCTATCTTTCTATATATATATATATATTCATCAATCAATCAATCTATCTATCTATCTATTTATCTATCTATTTTTCTGTCTATCTATCTATCTATATATCTATATGACTATCTATTTATTTTTCAAACTATCTATGTTTCTATATGTATATTTATCTATTTGTCTAGCCGTCTATCTGTATTTTTAACTACTTCAATTTCTATTAATCAATCGATCTATCAATCTATCTTTATATTTTTGTGTCTGTGTCTATTATATATATATATATATCTATCTATTTGTCTATGTGTATATATACCTATCTATCTATATATCTATCAATCTATCTATCTAGCTATCTATTAGTGTAGTAATTTATCTATTTAATTGTCTATCTATATTTCTGTTTATCTATCTATCTATTTGTTTATCTATCTATCTTTCTCTCAATATGTATTTCTATCTATCTAACTATTTATGTAGCTACTAACTATTTATATTTATATCTGTCAATCTATATAACAATTTATCTATCAAACTATCTAACTATCTTTCTATCAATCAATCAATCTATCTATATATATATCTATCTGTCTATGTATTTATTTAATTATCTAATTATCTTTCTATCTATTAGTCTTTTAGTATATCAGTCTATCTATCTATTTGTCGATTTGTCAAGCTATCTATCTAGTTATCTATCTTTCTATCATTATGTATATATATTGATCTATTTTTCTAGCTATCTGTCTATTTATCTATATATCTATCTATCTATCTACCAGCATTTCTATGTACCAATCTGTCTATCTATTTATTTGTGTATCAATCTATCTCTCTATTTGACTAACTAATTATAAGTCATTCAAACCATCTATCTATATGTCTATCTATCTATCTATCTATCTAGCTATAAATCAATTTGTATTTTTGTATATTTATAATTATATATTTATTTGTCTTTCTCTTTATCTCCCAATCTACCTATTTTTTTAACTTTCTATTTTTCTATCTATCTGTCTGTTTATATGTTTATCTATCTATCTATCTGTATGTCTTTCTATATATCTATCTATTTGTCAGCGTGTATATCTATATATATGTGTATCTATCTATCTATCTATCTATCTAGTTGTATAAATTTTTATTTATCTATCTACTTATATATATATATATATCTATCTATTTTTTAATCTATCTATTTGGCTATCTAATTATATCTCTACATATCTATCTATTTATTTTTATATATATATATATCTATCAAACTATCATTCTATCTATCTATATGTGTCTATATGTCAATATATATAACTAGCTATATGTTAATTCTCCATCTATATGTTATCTGCGACTATATACATATAAAAGATAATATATTGTTAACTTTAAAAGATAGATACATATAAAAGATAGATAGATTTTTATATATATTAAATTTATAGATAGATTTTCAAATAGATAGATAAATAGACTTCAGATAGATAATATATAGATATCAAACTATTCAAATAGAAAGTTAACAATATTTAATTCTCCATCTATATATATAGTAGTTATATTTTCTATGTCACTATTCAAATAGACTGTTTAATTTAATGCATGCGACACAAATAAATATAATAAAAGATAGACATACATATAGAAAGATAAGTAGATAGGCTGATAAAAAGACAAATTGACATAGAGATATATAAACAGATAGAAAGTTAAATAAACATATAGAAATACAGAGAGATAAATAGATAGATAGATGGAAAGATAGATAGATATATAGATAAAAATTTAGATAGACAGATAGACATGCAGATAGACAGACAATAAATAGTCAAATAGAAAGTCAATTAAAAAGACTCGTAGATAGACAAATAAATAAATAGGAAGACGAATAGATAGACAGATATATGGATGGATGGATAGACAAATAGATATACATATAGGTAGTTATATAGATAGATATAAAGATGGATAGATAGATACATAGATAGATAGATGAATAAATAGATAGTCAGATAGATAGATAGATAGATATATATATATATATATATATATATATATATATATATATATATTTATATATAGGTAGATACATAGATTGATAGATAGGCAGATAGATAGATAGGTATATAGTTAGAATAATAGATTGATAGACAGATTGATAATTAGAATAATAGATAGATTGATATACATATTTTAAGACAAATTGATAGATAGATTGATAGAATGATTGATAGAAAGAAAGAAAGATAGATAGATAGACATATAGATAGATTGATAAATAAATAAATAAATAAATATATATATATATATATAGAAAGATAGACAGACATATAGATAAATAAATATGTCGAAGGATAGTTAGATATATATATAGATAGATAAACATATAGATGAAAAAAAGATAGATAGATAGATAAAAAGATAGATAGATAGATAAATAGATAAATATATTGATAGACAAATAGATGATAGATATATAGACAAATAGATTTATAGAGATATATATAAATAGATAGATAGATAGATAGATAGATTAATAGATAGATTGAAAGATAGAAAGAAAGATACAAAGACACACAAATAAGATAGAAAAAAGATAGACATATTAATAGAAAGATATATAGACATATAGATAGATATATATATATATATATATAGATAGATAGATATAAAGATAGATAGACAGACAAATAGATAGATATATAGAAAGATAGATAGACAAATAGATAGATATATATATAGATAGATGGAAAGACATTTAGATATAAAATATAAATTGATAGATATATAGACAGATTGATAAAAAGATATATATTCAGATAGATAGACAAATATGTAGAGAGAAAGATAGATAGATAGACAAATAGATAGACAAATAAATAGATGGAGAAATATATAGATAGACAGAAAGATTAATAAATAGATAAAGATATAGATAGATTACTTGATTGAATGATAGGCACATAGACATATTAATATAGATAGATTGATAATTAGACAAATAAATGTATAAACAAATAAATTGATTGATAGAAAGATTTATAGATAGTTAGTTAGATAGATAGATAAACAAATAGATAGACGGTAAGATAGATAGAGAGATAGATAGATAGACAAATAGATAGTTAGACAGATAGACAGATAGATAGACAAATAGATAGACAGATAGATAATAAAATAATTAGACAAAGGAAAGACATAGAGATAGACAGATAGATAGATTGATAGATAGTTAAATAGACAGATAGACACATATATAGATAGATTGAAAGATAGATAGTTAGATA
>JAREIK010008363.1:0-25000 GCA_029783825.1 Sapria himalayana
AAATAATGAGTCTAGTTTATGTGGTCAACCCTATTCTACTTATGGTCATATTCTAATGGTCATAAAAAAATAAAATGAAAGGGTAAATTGTATTTCTGACGTTGATTATATTTTAAGTAATTATTTTCTATCCCATTTTTTTCTGATAATTATTTAGACCCCAATTTTTCTGGTACTTATTTTATCCCATTTTTCTATTAATAATTTCATATTTTTAATTATTTTAAAATATAACATTTTATATAGTTTTAGAATAATAAATATGGTTGGATATGATAACACAAATATGGGAATTAATTTAATTATAAAAAGATAATGCAAAGCATGTACATTGGTGATAGTGATCCCATCACAGAGTGGTGTTTTCGATAAAGAACCAGTGCCATTGGTTAACACTCAAGACTCGCGGGATTTCATAACAATGTCAAGAAGTATCTTCGTTGTTCTTATTTTTTATCGTACTCATGTGTCTTCATCACCTGCTTGTCAGCATTACCCTCCATCTGTTAAAACTGGCTTTTGCTCGTTTACTTCCGTAGTAACTCTGGAAAACTCCGATCTTACAAGCTTAGCTTCGCCCCAGAGCTCTTTTTGTCTGTAGATTAACTTTCTAATTGTTAAATTACATGTTTTCTTGTCTAGTGAAATTTCCTCTTTAACTTGATGGTTTTTTTATTTCTCTGAAAATTATGTTTGATGCTTGATGGTTGATGCTTAATGGAAGGTATGTGTTTCAATTTGAAACACATTACCTTGATGCCTTCTGATTTTTGTGAGAAGTAGCAAAACTTGTTAGATTATGCTATTTATCTAAAAATATGCTTGATGCCATCGATTTTTGTTCATGTTAATCCTAGCTCGGTTTGATGCTTGATGCCTTGATTATGTTCCAATTTGAGATGCATTTAATTAGTACATTTTCATTTGAATCTAAAACTACTCTCTGTTGAAATTTTTAACACTGCTAATGAAATAATTAACTCTGCTAATCAAACAATAATTGTTATATTAAATTGGAGAGATCTATTCCGATTTTAATTGAGAAGAGGTGTAATATAGCTGTTTATACTCATATTCTTCTACAACTACAAGAACTGACACCCAATTATGCAATTTTAAGTGTGATGTGCAACCCATGGTTTGCACATCTGAAGCACTATGCATATGTTCAACTTTTTATTTTTATTTGTAGTGTTATGATATGGCTTGTGAATGGATGAGGATCGAAATCGAGTATCTGCTCAATATATGGAGGAGGTAAATGAATTTATTACTGTAGCAAAACAAAGTCTAATCGGATGGGCTAACTTTATGCCCATGCATTAATTGTTTAAATCAAAAGATGTGAAGTATAGATGTGATAAGAGCACATTTAATTAGAGTGGAATTGATTCGTAGACCGATGGGTTACATGGTGAGAATGAAATTTAGGATTATGAGGAGGAGATTATCGAATGGAAGAGGTTAGGAAGAGCATGATGACTTAGGAGCTGGATTGTATGATGCGACCAGTATAAACTTTGTATATTGGATCAACAAGTGAGTTCATTGAAGATGAACGACCTGCAACATAACAAACTCATTATGAGAGTTTGTATAAAGCTCATAATAATCCTTTGTATAAAGAATGTAAAAGTTTTTATAGCATTAACATTTATGTGAAGTTTATGAACATAAAAGTGATGAATAAGTGGAGTGATAACTCATTTGACATGTTATTAAAGTTGCTCCATGATATGCTACCTAAAGGTAAAAATTGCCCAGAAAGCAACAATGATGCAAGGAGGTTGCTTTGTGATGTCGGTTTGGGTTATGAGAAATTGATGTATGTCAATATGATTGTGCTTTTTTTATGGTGAATATGCTCTTCCACAATATGTTCTATTTGCAAGTCTAAGCATATGTTCGAACAAAATCCCACACAAAAAGCTACAATACTTTCCTATCACGGCTTGTTTGAAGTGGTTGTACAGATCACGACAAACAGCTAAGGATATGAGTTGGCATAAATAAAAACATGTTGAAGGGTTTGGGATATTGCATCATCCTGCAGATGGGAATGCATGGAAGCACTTTGATGATTGTATCTTGACTTTGCTGTTATTCAAGAAATGTACGATGGGGTTGGCTTCTGATGGATTCAATCCATTTAGTAATATGACAATCACATAGTATGTGGCATGTCATTCTAATGCCTTATAACATGGCACCCTAGCATTCAATGCATAAGAGCAACTATTGTTGACCTTGTTGATTCCAGGGCCAAAGTCTCCTGGTAAGGATTTTGATGTCTTCTTAAGGCCACTTATGGATGAGCTAAAAATGTTTTGGAGTAATGGAGTTGAGGCATTTGATGAGTACTCTCAATCAAATTTTACTCTTCGTGCAGTAGTTTTGTGGACAATTAGTGATTTTTCTGCTTATGCTTCTGTCTGGATGGAGTACCATGGGTAAGTTGGCATGTCCAGTATGCCTTGAGGATACACCATATAAACGACTCAAGATAATCAATGTTATACGGGTCATCGTTGTTTTTACTTAAAAAACATCTATGGCGAAGGAATACAGAGTATGATGGAAAACATGAAAATAGGGATCCACCTCGCCAATTTTCTGAAAATGATATTCTTTTGCAATTAAAGAGAATTCCTATAAACAAGCTTGGTGGGGCACCTAATAATGTTGATAGATATAAAAATAGTCTTGATGAGTTGAGTTGGTCTAAGAAGAGTATCTTTTTGAGCTACCATATTGGTCAAAGTTATTACTACACCCATAACCTTGATGTCATGCATATAGAAAATATAGAAAAAAATGTTTGCGACAACATTATTGGGACCTTATTGGATGATCCTTTGAATTTGAAAGATACATCGAAGGCAAGGTTAGACTTGAAAGATCTTAAGATTAGAAAAGATTTATGGTTGAAGGAGCACATGGTAAATATGCAAGCCTCTGCTAATACACCGTTGACTAAAGCGGAATGTGTAGGCTTTTGTGATTTTATCAAGTCTATTCGATTACCAGATGGGTATGCCTCAAACATTAGTCAATGTGTTACTGACTCTAATAAACTTAGAGGAATGAAAACACATGATTGTCATGTGTTGCTTCAAAAGATACTACCAGTTGCTAGTCTTCCATATTTGGAAAAAAAGAATACATGGTACATTGATTGAATATTACCAATTTTTCTAAAACTATGTGCAAAAACTCTTTATGTGGACGAGCTTAAAAAATGAGGTCAGAAATTATTACTATATTATGCAAGCTTTAGATGATATTTTCTCCATCATTCTTTACAATTATGGTTCACTTATTTGTTCATTTGCATGATCAAGCATTATTAGGTGGACCAATATGCCAAAGATGGATGTTTGGTGTGGAACGTCGCATGGGTACATACAAGAATTATGTTCGTAACTTTGCATGCCCAAACGGTTCAATTGCTGAGGAGTATGTTGTTGATGAGGCTGTTACTTTTTATCAAGATACATACATAATATTAAGACAAGATTCAAAAATTTAGAGCACAATTGGGATGTACCTACCACAAAGTATAAGTTAGATATATTCAATAATATAATTGAACAATGGGGACACATTTGTTTTCTAAGCTTGGGGCAAATAATCAAGTTGTGCAATGGTACATTCTAAACAATTGTGGAGAAGAACTCAATCATTATTTCACGTGAGTTTTTATATTTAACCAACTACTTTTAATGCATAATTCTGATTAATGTTTCTATAAGTGCTCATATCATATTTATTGTAGTGAGCATAAAGAAATATTATGTTCAAGAAATGTACAAGAATAAGATCTCTATGCAGTATAGAAAGAGGAATTTGCTTCTTGGTTTAAGGCTAAGGTAAACATGTCAAATATTCACTCTTTTCAATAGATAAAATAATATAATTTTTACAAAATATTTTCACAGATGGCTATGCTTAAGATTAATGGTGACCCTGAAGCAACTAATGATTTATACTCATTGTCACAATATGCAGATGATCCTTACACATCATGGCATAGTTGCATTATGAATGGTGTTCGATTTCATTGCAAAATTCGTGATGATAAGTTCAAGGCACAATGCTGTGGAATTTGAATGGGGGCTGATGAGGAGAGCAGCAACCTCATATATTATGGTGTCTTAATTGAAATTCTAGAATTGGATTTTATCCTTCAGTGTAAGGTGCTCATGTTTAGATGTAAGTGGTACAATACTTACCCTCGAGGTAAAAGATTAGTGGTCAAGCATAATTTGACATCACTTGACACTAATTCTGAATGGTATGCTTAATATCCATTTATTTTAGCTAATCAAGCTCAACAAGTGTTTACCTAAGAGATCAAAGTCGAAAACATAATTGGATGGTTGTACAAAAGGCTAACCATCAAAAAATATATGATGTACTCGGGAGTGATAATGATGATGAAGATGAGAGTAGTGATGATGAATATGTTAGTAATGAGATTTTTCAAGAAGAAGAATCTAGTGAGTTACCATCATTTCAACAAACAGAAGAGGTAGTTGAAATATCTATGTTGGTTTGACGAGATTTTGAACTGATAATTCTATCTAACGAATTGGTGATTGAGCTATGAATTGATCAAGACTTTATCAATAACCAAGATGAGCACATAGGCGAGGATATTGATTATGATGATGATGGAAGATTGTTTTTTGATAATGAACTAATGAATGAAGATGTGAGCGGTTATGATTTAGATGATGACAATGATCTTGATGATGATGATGATGATGATTCATGATTTCATGTAATTACGTTTTTATAATTAACACTTTACATGTGATTTTAATTAACTTTGGTACATTTGAGATGAATTTGTTCTAATAAAAATTATTATATATTACAACCTTTTTTGTGCATGGCTCCGATTGGACGAAGGGGAGTTCAAAGGGAATGACGGATTGGAGGATAGGTATCTAGTGATTTACATGATGGTATTAACATTTATAATTTATTATTTCAATCTTTCTAATATTTAGTTTGATATTTATAACTAATTTTTTTCACTATAGATTCTACTCATGAGCCCATAACACGTGCACCTACATACGTGGTTACACCTGTTCAACCTGTATTTACACCATTAAACACATCTTCTACTTCAATTGGTATGATATTATTTCTTTCTTACTTTTCATATTTGCATATGTTATAAATTAATAATTTTTTGTCTATTTATTTGTTAGAATCTACTGATGCCCCTCCTGGACATCCACATGCATCGGTAAACACTTCTAAGTTGAATGTTCAAGGAGCCACTTGTGGGCGAGGTACTCGGGTTGCTAAAAATGCTGCTAAAGCTAGATTAACTATGGCTTTTGATTTTGCACTCAACCAAGCTATTTGTGATAATGCTGAGGGATTCAACAATGAGATTGGGTATATTGTTCGCAACCATTGTAGCTTTGCATACAAGGAGTGGAGGCTTGTGCCACCTGGTGTTAGGGTGCCTCTTCATGAATCGTGATCGCCTCCTTGCAAGTAATTTTATTTTATCTCATTTTTAGTTTTATTTTTTACATTAATCTTGATAATATCATTTTGGTTTTGTGGAGTACATTTGATATTGATGTCACTGATGCAAGAGTGATAAAGGTAATTGATGGGAAAATGCAATGAGCATGGAGAGGCTACAAATATAAACTACATAATCATTTTAAAGAGGTTGGAGGAGAGCAATATCTAATTAAGGCCAAGAATAAGTGTCCAGATGAAGTGAGCCAAAAGAATTGGAATTTCATTTGTGATCATTGGTCTGATCTCACTTATAAGGTAGTCATTTAAAACATTTTTTTTGGTTTCAAGTACAAGTATTTCACTAATTGAGTTTGATTTTTTAGGGTCGAGCACAAAATAATACAAATAGTCGTGGAAAAAGGAAGTGGGATTCTAGAAATGGCTCAAAGTCTAGTGCACATCATCACATTAGTCGTGGGATTGATTTGGATGCTCCAGTAGGTCACATTGAGACTTGGCATCTTCAACATTGGCACTCAGAGCAGGGGTGGACATCTTCTATTTTAGAGGCCAAATATGTGTAATATTTTTGTCTATGTTTTTATAATATTTAATATTAATATCTTAAAATGATTATATTTGATTTGCTTTATTTGTAGGAAGAGATGCTACAACTTAGGCAAGATATTCCTCTAGACAAGATGACTGATAAAGACATTTTAAAAAGTCCTTGGTCATCATTTTGTTCTTCTATTTGGTTGGGGTAGATCTCCTAGTAATTCTCAAATGACAAGCACTAGAGAGGATCCATGACGTCCTTCTTGTGATGAGTTGATGGAGCAAGTGAACAAGTACGAGTCTGAAGTTTATGAGCTTTGTGGTAATGTAAACTTGATGTTAGAGGCATTGATTGCCAATAACATCAAGCCACGTCTGCCCTCACGTCCACCTATATCTGATCACAATTCTGGACATGTAGATAGACATCGTTTTGACACATCCCACCAATCAAGCTCAGTGTTTTTGGATGAGACTCATTAGATTTCTATCTTATATTTTTATGTTATTTGTATTAATTTAGGTATTTCGACTTATTTAGCTTGTTTTAAAACTTCTGACTTTGTTTTAGTTTATTTAGAATTTTTTTGATTTTGTTTGTTCTAATTTACATTTGGATTTTATGATTTCTATTTAAAAGTCAATTATAATATTTAAATTATATTTTATAAATTGTAAAAAAAATTATCACCCACGCATAGAAATTTATTTACCCAGATATTATATATTAATCCAAATATATTAATTAAATAATTTATTAATTAAATTTTTAAAAAATAATTACCCACACATAATAATACTTTTGCCCACACATATATTTACATTATGTGAAACACACTATTGTCACATCATTGCCATGTCATCACTATATTACTATTACATCACCAACTTTGTGCCATGTGGTCAAACATGACAATGCCATGTCATTGCCACATCATCTTCTACATTAGATGCTATGTCATTTCACACATTTTTAGATAAAATGTCCACACATAATTTTCTTTTATCCACATATATATGTGTCGGTGAAACTAAAGGTTTTATCCACACATTTTACTATGTGTGGGGATAAAACTTTTTTCTACAACCTTTACCCACACATCGGTACATTTTTTTTGTGTGGGTAAAAATTATAACCCACATATAATAAAGCCTCACCCACACATAGTATGTGTGGGTGAAACCCCCAATGTATTGTAGTGTCTTTCCCCACAAAAAATTAGTCATCTTATTTTCCAGTCCCTTTATCATCTTTTATAGAGGATACATGACAGTTAAAATATGCGCGAGTGAGCCCTGTAATACAAGCGTAATTAATATAATTCTATCCCCCATACTTAAAAGATCTTTCTTCAACCCGCTATTTTTTCCTTCATTCTCACAACCTGGTAGCTTAAATACTCTTATCTTAAGCTTCCCTCAAAAATAGGGCAGCCCAGGTACATTAATGTACAATTCTTTTGGGTGAAACCCATAATATTTATAAACCCGTTGAGTAGCTTTATCTGGTACTTTTGTGCGAGCATAAATTGACACTTCTTTATGTTTAAAATTTGCTTTTTATTCTTATAGCATATGCATACTTCCATCTAATTTACAAGAGATTTCCTGCTAAATTTTTTGAAATTGATCACATCATCTGCATATGCCAAGAAAAAAACTCGAGGAGTGTTCTTAGGTTGCCTAAACATTAGTATCTCCTCTTTTTTCCATTTTATCAGCAGTGATTCCAAGTAATATTAAATAAATAAGGTGATAGCGGATCTCTTTGCCTTAATCTTCTCACAGACTTAAACTCCTCCCCTATCCTTCCATTTATTATAATTCTGACCCACAAGCTTGATATGCATCTATGCATTAAATCTATCTAAAATTCCAAGAAGCCCATCTTATGCATAATAAGCATAAGATTGACTATCCTGCCCTATCAAATGCTTTGACAGATCAAGTTTTAGGCCACATTATGTCCCCTTGCTATGGCCCCATCATCTCTCATCATTTTTGATGCTAGGCATATATTTTCCAGTATTAATCTATTTTTATAAAACCTGATTGTTCTTGTGAGATTATGTTAGGAAATATATCACTTGGTCTATTTGTAATAGCTTCGTTAAAATCTTATATATCGAGTTACACAGGGTAATTGGCCGGAAATCTTCGCATTTTTGTGGATTTTTTCAATTTTTTGAATGAGTACAATAAATGAGCTTGCCCACGATTTTGTAATTTCTACTGATGAAAATAACTAGTTTATAGCTTGTAACAAATCTATTTTGATATAATGCCACAAAATTGAAAAAATGCATTGTTCTAGCCATTTGGTCTTGTCACACTATCTTTATTCACACCAAAGACAGCTGCCTTCACATCTTCCTCATATAGAAATTTATCCAACTTCTTATTATCTTCATCTGTCACTTACTATTTTATTTTCTGTATTTCTCGCATCACATTTTCACACAAATGTATTTTCAAGTATTCTTCTAAGTGTGTTTGTATCTCCTCTTCTTTTTCGACCCATTTACCTTCTGAATTTTTTATAGCTTTTATCTTTTTTTTTGGGATTTTAATTTTGCCATAGTATGAAAGAATATAGAATTATTATCTCCTTTCTTGAGCCACATAATTCTAGCTATCTGTTTCCAGAATACCTCTTCCATGTTTATACTAAGTCTCAATTCTACCTCTGCTCAACTTAATTATTATCTACCCTCCTCATTTTGGTCTCTCTCATATTCTATTTGACTATTCTCCACCTTTTCCTCTGCATGTATTATATTCCTATTTATATTCCCAATTACCTCTATATTCCAAGTAGTCAAGCTAATTCTTAACTTGTTCATTTTAACCGCTAAAAATTGTAGTAGATTTTTTATAGCCTTTTCTGTCGATGTATTTTTCTCTACTACATCAAAATTCGCATGCAGACCCAACATATTTTGAAATTTAAAATTTTTCTAGGCTTATAGTTATTCTGGTAAGTCAGAGTATAAGGCTGTGGTCAGAAAATGTTTTAGTTGTAGATCCATGAGAATCTACCCATTTTGCATTAAACAAAAACCTATCCAGTCTTGCCCAGATCGCCCCTCGCTTCTTCCAATTATTACGCCATGAAGATTTTGCCCCTATGAAGTCTACTTCTATGAGATTTGCATTAGCAATTGCCTCATTAAATTGTACAAATTGCCTCTTCATCAAAATGTCTTATTCCTTTTTTCTCACTAGAACTTGTTATCACATTGAAGACCCCTCCAATAATCCATGGAAGGTATTTCACCATTATTTCCATTATATCCTACCATAATATTTCCTTTCCTTTGGAATTTTTTGCATAAATTGCTGACATTAAAATTTCTATATAGCTAATAACTTTGAAATGAATTACTTGCTCCGTATCCTTTAGAATTTTGAGTTCTAACCTACAATCCAAAATAACCCAAATTTTCCAACTCAAATTTGATATGGTTTTATCAAATCCCATTAATTTTTTAAATTAGTCTAATTGATTTATCTACCATTAGTTCAGTTATAATTAAGATCTTTAGCCATATAATCCATGGAAGGTCCTTTCTTATTATTATTATTATTATCATCATCATCACCATCATCATCTTCTTCTCCCCCTCTTCTTCTTCTTCTTCTCCCCCTCTCTTCTTCTTCTTCTTCTCCCCCTTCTTCTTCTTCTTCTTCTTCTATTCTTATCTACCCTGTTCTTCTTTTTCTTCTTCTTCTCCCCCCTCTTCTTCTTCTTCTACTTCTACTTCTTCTTCTTCTTCTTCTTCTGCCAACTCTTCTTCGCCCGCCTCTTCTTGTTCTTCTTTTTCTATTTTTCTTCAACTTCACCCCCCTCTTCATCATCATCTTCTTTTTTTCCCCCAACTTCTTATTCTTCTTATTTTTCTTATTCTTCTTCTTCTTATCCCCCCTCTTCTTCTTGTTCCTCTTGTTCTTCTCCGCCCTCTCCTTCTTGTTCTTCTTCTTCTTCTTCTTCTTCTTCCCCCCCCTCTCCTCCTCCTTCTTCTTCTTCTTCATTGTCTTCTTTATCTTCTTCTTCTTCTACGTATTCATCATCATCATCATCATCATCTTCTTCTTTTACCACTTCTTCGTCTTCAATTTATTATTCTTCTTCTTTAACTTTATCTTCTAATCTCTTCTTCTTATTTATCTTTTTCTTCTTCTTTTTCTTTCTTTAACTTCTACTTCTTCTTCTTTAACTTCTTCTTTCTTACTTCTTCTTCTTCTTAACTTCTTCTACTTCTTTAACTTCTTCTTATTCTTTTTAACTTCTTCTACTTCTTTAAACTTCTTTCTTTCTTCTTTTTCTTCTTCTTCTTCTTTAAACTTCTTTTCTTATTCTTCTTTTTTCTTCTTCTTTTTCTTATTCTTTTTCTTATTCTTCTTATTCTTATTCTTCTTCTACTTCTTATTCATATTCTTATTATTATTATTCTTCTTCTATTTCTTCTTAATATTCTTCTTCTTCTCTTACTTCTTCTTCTTCTTATTCTTCTTTCGTCTTCTTCTTATTCTTCTTCTTTTTCTTCTTTTTCTTCTTCTACTTCATATTTTTTTTCTTCTTCTTTTTTCTTCTTCTTCGTATTCTTCTTCTTTATTATTCTTCTTTATTATTATTATTTTTCTTCTTTATTCTTCTTCTTCTTCTTTATTCTTCTTCTTCTTCTTTATTCTTCTTCTTCTTTATCCTTCTTCTTCTTTATTATTATTATTATTATTCTTCTTCTTCTTTCTTCTTCTTCTTCTTCTTTCTTCTTCTTCTTCTTCAACTTATTCTTGTTATTCTTCTTTATTCTTTTTCTTTCTTTTTTTTCTTCTTTTTCTTCTTTCTTCTTTTTTTATTCTACTTTTTCTTCTTCTTCTTTCTTTCTTTCTTCTAATACTACTACTACTTCTTCTTCTACTTTCTTCTTCTTCTTCTTTCATCTACTTTCTTCTACTACTACTTCTTCTTCTTTTTTATTCTTCTTTCTTCTTCTTTTTTTCTTTCTTCTTCTTTCTTCTTCTTCCTTCTTCTTCTTATTCTTCTTTCTTCTTATTCTTTCTTCTTCTTTTTTTCCTTTTTCTTCTTCTTCTTCTCTTCTCTTCTAATTTCTTCTTCTTATCTTCTTTCTTCTCTCTTATTCTTCTTCTTCTACTATGTTTCTTCTACTACTACTCTTGTTCTTCTTCTCCTTCTTATTCTTCTTCTTCTTCTTCTTTGTCATTTTCTTTTTTTTATTCATCTTTTTCTTCATCTTCATCATTATCAACATCATCTTCTTCATATTCATCTTCTTCTTCATCTTCTTCTTCATCATCTTCTTCTTCATTATCTTCTTTTTCTTCTTCATCTTCTTTTATTTCTTCATCTTCTTCTTCTTTTTCGTTGTCATCATCATCTTCTTCTTAATATGCATCTTCTTCTTCTTCTTCTTAGCATTTTCGTCATTTTCTGCTTCTCCTCCTTCTTTTTACTTTTTATTATTATTCTTCGTTTATTTCTTCTTTCACTTCCTATTATTATTCTTTTTCTTCTTCTACTTCTTGTTGTTGTTCTTCTTCTACTTCATCATCATCATCATCTTCTTCTTCTTCTTCTTCTTCTTCTTCTTCTACTTCTCTTTGTCTTCTTCTTCTTCTTCTTCTTTTTTGCTTCTTCTTCTTCTTCTTATTCTTCATCTTCTTCTTCCTCTTCCTCTTCTTATTTTTATTCTTCTTCTTCTTCTTCTTCTTCTTTTACAACTACCACTTTATCATCATCATCATCATCATCTTTTCTTCTTCTTCTACATATACTTCTTCTTCTTTTTCTTCTTCTTCTTCTTCTTCTTTTTCATATAATTATTATTATTATTCTTCTTATTATTCTTCTTATTATTCTTCTATTTTCTTCTTCTTCTTCTTCTTCTTCTTCTTCTTCTGCTTCTTCTGCTTCTTCTTCTTCTTCTTCTGCTTCTTCTTCTTCTTCTTCTTTTTCTTCCCTTCTTCTTCTTCTTATTCTTCTTCTTCTTTTTCTTCCCTTCTTCTTCTTCTTCTGCTTCTTATTATTATTACTATTATTATTATTATTCTTCTTCTACTACTTCTTCTTCTTTTTATATGATTCTTTTTTTTTATTCTTCTTATTCTTTTTTCTTCTTATTTTTCTTCTTATCTTCTTCGTCTTCTTCTTTTTCTTATTTTTATTCTTCGTCATCATCATCATCATCTTTTCCTTTTCTTCATTTCTTCTTCTCCTCCTCCTCCTCTTCTACTTCTTTGTCTTCTTCTTCTCTTCTTCTTCTTCGTCTACTACATCTTCTTTTTTTCTACTTTGTTCTCTTCTACTACTACTACTTCTTCTTCTTCGTTCTTCTTCTTTTGATTCTTATTCTTCTTCATCTTCTTTAGTTTCTTGTTCTCTTCATCTTCTTTTGCTTCTTTTTTTTCTTCTTCTTCTACTACTTCTTCTTCTTCTTCCACATCATCATCATCATCTCTTCTTCTACTACTACTATTCAACTTCTTCTCTTCTTATTATTCTTCTACTTCTCTCTCCCTTCTGCTTCTTCTTCTTCTTCTTGTTATTCATCTTCTACTTTTTATTTTTTTTTCTTCTTCTTCATCTTCTCCTTCTTTTCTTCTTCATCTTCATCATCTTCTTTTTCTTCTTCTTTTTCTTCTTCGACTTTTTCTTCATCAAATTTATCTTCTTCTTCTCTTCTTCTTCGTATTCTTCTTCATTTTATTCTTCTTCTTCTTCTTTTTCTTCTTCTTATTCTTCATCTTCTACTACTACGTCTCTTTCTTCTTATTCTTATTCTTATTCTACTTTTTATTCTGCTTCTTCTTCTTCTTATTTTTCCTCTTCTACTCTTCTTTTTTTTTCTTCTTCTTTTCTTCTTCATCTTTTTCTTTTTATTCTTTTTTTCTTCTTCGACTTTTTCTTCATCAAATTAATGATCTTCTTCTTCTTCTTATTCTTAATCTTCTACTACTACATCTTCTTCTTCATTTCTTTTTCTTCTTCTTCTTGTTCGGTTTTTCTTCTTCTTCTCTTCTTCTTCTTCTTCTTTCTTCTTTTTACTACTTCTTTTTTTCTTCTTTTACTTCTTCTTCTGCTTCTTCTTCTTCTACTTTTTCTCTCTTCTTCTTCTTCTTTTCTTCTTCTTCTTCTTCTTCTTCTTCTGCTTCTTCTTCTTCTCTTCTTCTTCTTCTTCTGCTTCTTCTTTTTTTTTCTTCTTCTACTTCTTCTTCTTCTTCTAATTCTTATTCTTAATCTTATTCTTATACTTCTTCTTTTCTTCTTTTTATTTTCTTTTTCTTTTCTCTTCTTTCTACTTATATTCTTCTTTTCTTCTACTTCTTATTCTTATTCTTCTTCTGCTTCTTCTTCTGCTTCTATTTCTTCTTTTCTACTTCTTATTCTTATTCTTCGTCTTCTTCTTCTTCTTTTTATTGTTCATCATCATCTTCTTTTTCTTCTTTCTCTTCTTTCTTATTATTTTTCTTATTATATTCTTATTTGTTCTTATTCTTCTTCTACTTCTCTTCATCTCAATTTACTTCTTCTTTCTTATTATTTTATACTTCAACACTTATTCAACTTCTTCTTCTTCAAATTATTTTTTTTTCTTCAACTTCTTCTTCATCTTCTTCTTCATCATCTTATTCTTTTTCTTCTTCTTCTTTGTTTTCTTCATCATCATCATCACTCTCCTTCTTCTTCTCTTCTTCTTCTTCTTTCTTCTTATTCTTCTCTTCTTTATATTCTTCTTTCTCTTCATCTTTTTCTTATTCTTCTTATTCGTCTTCTTCTTCCTCTTCATATCTTTCTTTTTTTTTCTTTTTCTTCTTCTTCTTCTTTTTCTACTTCTTCTTCTTCTTCTTTTTCTACTACTACTTCTTCTTCTTATTTTCATTCTCTTCTTCTTCTTCTTCGTCTATTTATTCTTCTCTTCTTACTACTTCTGCTTCTTCTTCTTCTTCATATGCTTCTTCTTCTTCTTCATATGCTTCTTCTTCTTCTTTTTCTACTCCTTTTTCTTCTTCTGATTCTTCTTCTTTTTATTCTTCTCCTCCTTCTTCTTCTTCTCATCATCTTAACATCATCATCATCTTATTCTTCTCCTTCATCACATCATCATAATCTTCTTCTTCTTTTGTTTTTCCTGCATCATCATCATCATCTTCATCTTCTTCTTCTTCTTCCTTCTTCTTATTATTCTTCTTCTTCCTTATTCTCCTCCTCCTGCTTCTTTTTCTTCCTTCTTCATCTTCTTCTTCATCTACTTCTTTCTTCTTCTTCTTCTTCTTCTCCCCCTTCTTTCTTCTTCTTCATCTCCCCTTCATCCTCCTCCTCCTTCTTTTTCATCTTCTTCTTTTTCTTCTCCTTCTTCTTCTTCTCCTTCTTCTTCTTGTTCATCTTCTCCTTAATTTATCCTTCTCCTACTTCTTCTTCTCCTTCATCATCTTCTTCTTCTTCTTCTCTCCTCCTTCTCCTCCTCTTCTCCTCCTCCTCCTACTCCTCCTCCTCCTTCTTCTCCTCCTCCTCCTCCTTCTTCTATTATTACTTCTTTTTTCATCATCTTATTCTCATTCTTCTTCTTCTTCTACGTCTACTACTACTACTTCTTCTTCTTCTTCTTCTTCTCCTCCTCCTCCTCCTTATTAATATTATTATTATTCTTCTTCTCCTCCTCATTATTATTCTTCTTATTCTTATTCTTCTTCTTCATTTCTTCTTCTTTTTTTTTCCTTCTTATTCTTCTTCATTTCCTTCTCGTTCTTCTACTTATTCTTCTTTTCCTTCTTCTTCTTCTTCTTCTTCTTCTCCTTCTTATTCTTCTTCTTATTCTTCCTACTTCTTCTTCCTTATTCTTCTTATTGTTCTTCTTCTTCCTTCTTCTTCTTCTTCTTCCTTCTTCTTTTTCTTCTTCTTCTTCCATCTTCGCCTTATTATTATTATTCTTCTTCTTCTTCTTTCTTCTTCTTCTTCTTCTTTTTCTTCTTCTTCTTCTTTTCTTCTTCTTCTTCTTATTCTCCTTCTTCTTCTTCTCCAACTCCTCCTCTTCCTCCTCCTCATTCTTCTTCTTCTTCCTCTCCTTCTTCTTCTTCTCCTTCTTTTTCTTCTCCTCCTCCTCCTTCTTCTCCTATTTTTATACTTTTCTCCTTCTTCTTATTCTTTTTCTTATTCTTTTTCTTCTTCTTCTCCTTCTTCATCTTCTCCTTTTATTCTTATCCTTCTCCATCTTCTTCTTCTTCTACTTTTTCTTCTTATTCTTGTTTTTCTTCATGTTATTACTACTTCTTCTTCTTATTCTACTACTACTACTACTACTACTTATTCTTCTTCTTCTTCTTTTGCTTCTTCTTCTGCTTCTTCTTCTGCTTCTACTACTACTACTACTATTTCATCATCATCATCATCTTCTTCTTCAACTTCTTCTTCATTTCTTCTTCTTCTACTTCTTCTTCTTCTTTTAATTCTAATTCTTCTTCTTATGCTTCTTCTTCTTCTACTACTACTACTTCTTCTTCTTCTTCTTCTTCTTCGTCATCATCATCATCATCTTCTTTTTCTTCTTCTTTTTTGTCATCATATTCTTTTTTCTTCTTCTTCTTCTTCTTTTCATCATCATCATCATCTTCTTCTTCTTCTTGTCTTCTTCTTCATCATCTTCTTCTACTACTTCTTCATTTTTTTATATCGTCTCTTCTTTCTTCTTTTTCCATTTTCTTCTTCGTCTTCTTCTTTGTCTTCTTCTTCATCTTCTTCTTCGTCGTCGTTATCATCTTCTTATTTTTCTTCTTCTTCTTGTTCTTTTTCTTCTTCTTGTTCTTCTTATTGTTCTTCTTCTTCTTATTCTTCTTATTCTTCGACTTCTTCTCCTTCTTATTCTTTTTATTCTTCTTCGTAATTTCATCTTCGTCTTCGCCATCTTCATCTTTATCATTGTCTTCTTCGTCTTCTTCGTCATCATCTTCTTTATCTTCCTTATCTTCTCTTCGTCTTCTTTCCTTCTTCTTCATCTGCTTCGTCGTAGACTTCATTTTCGTCTTCGTATTGGTCTTCGTTGTCTTTGTCTTCATCTTCATCTTTTTCTATGATCTTCCTCATCATCATCATCATCATTTTCTTCTACTTTTTCTTCTTATTATTCGTCGTCATCATCATCATCATCTTCTTCTTCTTCTTCTTTTCTTCTTCGTCATCTTCATCTTTGTCATCTTCATCTTCATCTTCTTCATCTTCTTCTTCGTCATCATCATCATCATCATCTTCTTCTTCTTCTTCTCCATCATCTTTGCCTTTGTCATCATTATCTTCATTTTCGTCTTCTTCGTCTTCTTCTTCTTCTATTTTTTCATTTTCTTCCTATTCTTCTTCTTCTACTACTACTACTTCTTCTTCTTCTTTTTCTTCTGCTTCTTTTTTTTGTTGTTATTCTTCTTCCTCTCCTTCTACTTCTTATGATTCTTCATTTTTCTACCGCTTCTCTTCTTTTTCATCTTTTGCTTCTTCTTCTTCTTGTTCTTCTTCTTCTTATTCTTCATCATCGTCATCATCATCATCATCTTCTTCTCTTATTCTTCTTTAGCTTCTACTGATGCTTCTTCTTATTCTTCTACTTCATCATCAGCATCATCATCTTTCTCTTCATCATCATCATCATCATCTTCTTCTTCTTCTTCTTCTTCTTCTTCATCTTCGTCTTCATCTTTGTCTTCATCATCATCATCATCATACTATTCTTCTTCTCATCATCTATTTCATCATCATCATCATCATCATGTTTTTCTTCATAATCATCATCATCTTCTTTTTATTCTTCTTCTTCGTCTTGTTCTTCTAGTTCTTCTTCTTCATAATCTTCCTCTTCGTCTTTTTCTCGTCGTCGTCTTCTTCTTCTTCTACTTCTTCTTCTTCTTCTTCTTCTTCTTCTTTTCTTCTTCATTTTCTTCTTCGCCATCTTATTATTATTATTATTCTTCTTCTTCTTCTTCATTTTCGTCTTCTTCATCTTCATCTTCTTCGTCATCATAGTCATTGTCTTCATCATCATCCTCCTCATTTTTAATTTCTTCGTCTTCTTCTTCTCCAACTTATTCTTCATCTTTATCTTCATAATCATAATTATCATCTTCTTCTTTTTCATCATCTTCATCATCATCTTCTTCTTCTTCTACTTCTTCTTCTTCTTCATTGTCTTTTTCATCGTCTTCTTTTTGTTTTCTTCTTCGACTTCTTCTTCTTTGTCTTCTTTTCGCCTACTTCTTCGTCTTCTTTTTTGCCTACTTCTTCGTCTTATTCTTAAAAGTCTTCTTCATCTTCTTCTTTGACTTCTTTTAATCTTCTTCTTCATCTTTTTATCTGTTTTCATTACGTCTTCTTCTTCTTTCCATTTTATTTTTTTTTCTTATTTTATCTTCTTTTTGTTCTATTACTAATACTACTACTACTACTACTTCTTCTACTTTGACTTCTTCTTCTTCTTTTTCTTCTTTGTTATCTCCATCTTCATCATCTTCGTCTTCGTCATCTCCATCTTCTTATTCAGCTTCTTCTTCTTATTCTTATTCTTTCTCATCATGTTCTTATTCTTCTTCTACGACATCTTCATCTTCTTCTTCTTTGTCTTTATCATCATCATCATCATCACAACCATCATCATCATCATCATCATCATCATCATCATCTTATTCTTTTTTTTTCGTCTACTTCTTTGTCTTCTTGTTCTTTTTATTCTTCTTATTCTTCTTATTCTTCTTATTCTTTTTCTGCTTCTTATTTGTCATCGTCTTCATCTTCTTATTTTTCTTCCTCTTCTTATTAGTATTCTTATTCTTCTTTTTCTTCTTTGTCTTCTTCTTCATCATCATCTTCTTCGTCTCTTCTTCTTTTTCTTCTTCATCATATTCTTCTTCTTCTTCAACTTTTTCATCATCATCTTATTCTTCTTCTCCTTCATCTTCTTCCTTTTCTCATAATCTTCTTCTTCATCATCATCTTCTTCCTCTCATCTCCTTAGTCATCATCATCATCTTCTACTTCTTCTTCTTCATCGACTTCTTGTTCTTCTCTTCTTCATCTTCGTCTTCTTCATTTTCTATTTATTATTATTCTTCTAGATCATCTTCTTTTTCTTGTTCTTTTCTTCTTTTTCTTATTTTTCTTCTTCAGCTTCTTCTTCTTTTTTGTCTTCTTCTTTTCTTCTACGTCATCATCATCATCATCATCATATTCATCATCTCTTTTCTTATTTGTCTTCATTTTTTTTCGACCTTCTTTCTTCTCCTTCTTCTTCTTCTTTTATTATTATTATCTCTTCTTCCTTCTTTGTCTTTTCTATTTGTCTTTTTTCTTTGCTTCTTCTTCTTATTCATCTTCGTCTTTTTCTTGTCTTCTTCTTCTTCTCTTCTCGTCGTCTTCGTTTCCGCTTCTTCTTTTCTTTTTATTATTATTCTTCTCTTATTCTTCTCTTATTTTTATTCTTATTATTTTCTTCTTCTTATTCTTCTTCTTCGTCTTGTCTTCTTCTTTCTTTTCTTCTTCTTCTTCTTTCTTCTTCTTCTTTTCTTTTCTTCATTCATCTTCTTCTTGATCCTTTTTCTTCATATTTCTTTGTCTTCTCCTTCTATTTTCTTTCTATTTCTTCTTCTTCTTTATCTTTCTTCTTTTCTTGTTCGTCATCTTCTTTCTTTTTCTTATTCATCTTCTTCTTGCTTTTTTTTCTTCTTCTTCTTTGTCTTCTTTCATCTTTTTTTCTCTCTTCTTCTCTCTTCTTTTTTTTGGTAAGTGTTATTGTATTAATTTATAACCCTCCTCTTTTGGCGGAGAATACCATTTTTACAAGCTCTATCTACACTTTTCCCTTTTACACCCATTTTCCGACTACCTAACAAAGGAAAAACTATGTAACTTAGTTTTATTTCTAATGAATAATTTATGCTTTAATTCCCGCAGTTCAATAATGAATTTATTCTGATTCATTTCAGCTCCTTGAATTTTTCTTTAATGATTTGAGGACTTTCTCTTCCCTTTCTTCATTTAAACCTTTGAAGTATATATTATGCTTTCCGTTCCTCCCCTAGCTTTCTTAAAGAAAAATCTTTTCAGTCTCTTTGTTCCTTTCTTTGTTTGCTATAATTGTTGTTTCAATCTCTTACAAATCCGTATATGATCTGCTGCAAACCTGTTCTTTGGCTAATCTGCATAGGATCAAGTATATCATATCCTTATCATTAAAGTACCCAATTCCCTCATTACCGTATGCATTTCAAATTAGCTATTAAATATAAATTTTCTTCTTCCTCCTTGCTTGACCCGTGTTCTGGCTTCATAATGCTTGATTCCAGCCTTACAATATGTAGTCCCTGGTCAATGCTATCTTTGTATGTGAAACCGTCTCGATAACAAGCATACTTTCATCTTTATTTTTCTGTTGAGCCTTGATTGCTTCATTCATCTTTAACTTTTGCATGAGTGTAGTCGACCGATGACATAACAGACCAAAAATTACAGACTTCCGGGGCATAATATAAAACTACAACAACCTTATTAACACATCAGACACCATAACAGAAACAATAATAACACAGACTCCATGACATCAAAACATTACAGACTCCAAGGCAACAACACTATAGAAACAGTAAAGAACTGTAGTCCTTGCTCTGCTTTAATCCCCTTCTTGTAAGCTGAAGACCTGCATAGAAAGAAAATGCTACCTACCTATGTTTTCCCCATCCGTTACCTTATTAACCCTTCCCAAAAAATATATATTATGACACCTTAACTGACCTTTGAGAACTCAATTAGTTGTTGATTTTTGATTAGAACCAATCCTACCTCATTTTAAGTAACACAAATCTTACCAATCTGTACATCATTGATAGCTTAAACACATCTGTAGGAATCATCCCTCAGGGCCAGGGTGATTAATTATATAAAGCAATCCTTATCTCCATATGATTAGTGTACAGCAGGTCCAAAAAAATAACTAAAAAGCAGAAATTAACAAATCATACTTTTATCTTCCTAATGTAAGGGAGTTCTTTACTGTCCATTTTTATTGTGCCTATATATTTTTTGGAAGAGTCAATTCATTATACTCCTTATCTCCTTTGATTCTTCCATCCTTGGCTAATACATCCGCTAAGGTATTAGCCTCTCTAAAAATATGTTTTATAGTAAAATCTAATGAATTTATTTCATATAAAATTTATTCTATTTCATCTTCATATCTCCACATTAATGTCTTTTTGTTAATTAAATTAACAACGATTTTAGAATCTATTTGAATATCTTAATTTTTAATGCCATTATGTTTACACATTCTTATAGCCTCTCTTAAGGCTAATATTTCAGCATGAAGTAGCCGATGATGCTTGAAACTTCCTCGTGAAGGCTAAGAGCACATTACCCTCAAAGTTTCTTATTACGCCTCCTCCTCCTGCTGCTCCTATATCTCGATCAAAGCTGCCATCTGTATTTAAAGCAAAGCTTTCTTTCGATGGTTTTTCCCATTTTATGACTATTATTTTAAATTGTTTAAATAGTTTTTCTTTTAAGTTCCAGTAATTTAAAGTATCTTTATCTAACTTCGAGCCCTGTGAATTTAATGGATAAGACTCTGAAATTTTTCTTGTCTCCTCTTTTATATCCTTCCAGATATCCTCTATTGACATGCTTTGACCCTCAAATCTACTTTTATTTCTGGCCTTCCAGATACACCAAATAGCTATTTGAGGGACATTATTTTAATCCAATTCTGTGCAGAGCTTGTAGCTTTCAATTTAAACCATTTTTGAAGTCTGCAATTGAGATTAAGTTGTTCATATTTTATATGCATTTCTATTCCTAGTTTCTTCCATATTTCTGCTGCTATTTTACCCATGTGAGAAGAGATGATCAAGAGTTTTCCATCTCATTTGCACAACAGTCACATCTAGAAACTATCTGAATTCCTTTCTTTTTTAAATTAATATCAATTGGAATGATATTAGACAGGACCCTCCATGTGAAAGTTTTAATTTTTTGCGGATTATCATTATTCCAGATCCATTTGAATAATATTTTCTCTTCTTGTTTTTTCCTTATTGCATTTTTGGCTGAATTAAGTGAGAATGTTCCTTCTGGCGTTAAGGTCCATCTCCATCCTTTATTTGTAAGTTTAGAATGTTTCTCCACTAGTTCTCTTTGTTTAAGCATTTGAACCCAAACCTGAGAACTCTTGCTTACCCTTTTTTCTTTATTAGTATCATCATTTATACAGTATTTTGCTCTCATAAATTCTGACCATAAGCTATCATTTTCTTTTAATCTCCACCATCTTTTGCTTGCCCATGCTTTAGCTAAATCAATGAGATTAACAAATCCCAAACCAGCCTCTTGAACAGGATAACATAAGTCTTTCCATTTTTTCCAATGTAGTTTATATTTGCCCTCTTTTTTACCCACAAAAAATTTGAAAATTCTTTTTCAATTTTTTAATAAATTTAATTGGGGGTTGAGTAACCATAATATTGTGCATTAATGTGCTTTCTAAAACATGTTTTATTAATGTTATTCTCCCCCCCATATTTAAAAATTCTTCCTTCCATCCCGAAATTTTTCTTTTTAATTTATTTATTAAAAATTCTAAATATTCAATCTTGAGTTTACCTTCGTACACCGGACAGCCCAAGTAAATAATCTCTCCTTTTTTCTGGGAGAAACCTGTAATATTTTTAATTCTATGAGATAGTGTCGTTGGTGCTTTATGAGAAATTATATATTGACATTTTCTTTTATTTAATTTTTGACCTGTTTCATTTTCTAGGCATTTTAACAAATCCATCAGATTATGTAATGATCTACTACCTCCATTGGTGAAGATCATTACATCATCTGCATATGCGAGACAACTAACTATTGGAGTATTTTTTTGGTTGTCTAAATGTTCCAATGATGCCTTTCTTCATTTTATTTTTAAGATTTACTATTAGAATTTCCAGATAAATATTAAATAACAAAGGAGAGAGTGGATCTCCTTGTCTTAAGCCTCTAATCGGTTTTATTTCTTCTCCTACTTTTCCATTTGTAATAATCTTAACCCATGTATTAGATATACATCTATATATCAAATCTATCCATGTTTCAGAAAAACTCATTTTACGCATGATAAAGCAAAGAGTGTCTCATTCCACTCTATCAAATGCCTTGGATAAATCTAATTTTATTATTACATTATGTCCTCTTGTTTTAGTTCCTATTTCTCTACACATTTCTTTAGCTAAACAAATATTTTTCATTATTATTCTATTCTTCATAAAACCTGTTTGTTCTTTAGAAATAATTTTGGGTAAAATTAATGTTAACCTATTTTGTAATATTTTGGCTAAGATTTTATATATCGAATTACAGAGACTAATTGGTCTAAAATCTTCCCCTATTTGTGGATTATCTATTTTAGGAATGAGAATAATGTGAAATCTTCCCCACTTCTTTCCTATTTCAGCTCCACAAAAAATGCTATTTATAGCATTTTCTATATCTTTTTTAATTATCTCCCAACATACCTGAAAGAAGCAATTATTCCATCCGTCAGGGCCTGCCACACTATCCTTGTCCATAGTGGAAATAGCTGCTTTAATTTCTTCTTCTGCTGGAAATTTGGTTAACATGATATTATCTTCAGCTGTGATATTATTTTCTATGTTATGTATAAGTGTGTTTCCTATTAGCTCACTATTTCCATTTAATTGTTTTTCAAAAAAATTTGCAAAATAATTCTGAATATCTAGTATCCTTGTCCATCCACTTTCCCTCATTATCTTTTATGGCTCTAATTCTATGCTTCTGAAGTTTAAGTTTAGCTACTTTTTGAAAAAAATTTGTATTCTTATCTCCTTCTTTAAGCCATTTAATTTTAGATTTTTGTTTCCAGAAAACTTCTTCCATTAATAAATATAATTTTAATTCCGCTTGTGCTTTGCTCAAGGCTTTTCTATTGTTTATATTTTGATCTAATTCAAATTCAAATTCTCTTTTTGAAACTAAATCTTCTGCATCTTTTATATTCTTATTTATATTTCCAAAAGTTTCTTATTCCATTTATTTAAATCTACTTTTAATCTATATAGCTTATTATTCAGGATTTGAATCGGGTTTCCTGCTACTTCTTTGTTCCAGGATTCCTTTACCCTATTCAAGAAGTCATGATGTAAACACCAGGAATTCTGAAAGCTAAAGAATCTTCCTGTGGGAACTATATTTTTAATGGTAATTAAAAGTGGGCTGTGATCAGAGCAAGTTCTATTTAAATGTTTCACTTCTGTGGACCCAACTTGCTCTATCCATTTAAAATTAAATAAAACTCTATCTAATCTCGCCCATATTATACCTTTATTTTTCCAGTTGTTGCACCAAGTAAAAGGTGAGCCTAAGAATTTAGCCTCCATTAGGTTGGTTTTATTTATAATATCATTAAAGTGAGCCATAGATATCTTATTTGGGGATCTTCCGCCCTTCTTTTCTTTAAAATTTCTCACTGTGTTGAAATCACCTCCTATAATCCATGGCTTCTTCTCTTTAAATATTTGTTGCATTTCCTCCCATAATTCTTTTCTCTCTTCTTTTTTATTTTTTGCATAAACTATCGTAATTATTTCTTTGACATCCTGACTAAAACTTAAATTGATTAATTGATCAGTTTCTTTTAGAATTTTTATGTTTAATTGATTTTTCCATAAAATCCAGATTTTACCATTATTATTAGCATACCCCTTTTCAAAACCTAATAATTCTTTATAATTCTCTAGCTGAATTTTATCTACCATAGGCTCAACTAATACTATGAGATTAATCTTATACATATATACCAATTTTTTTATTCTATTTCTTGAGGGGAGATTTGCAACTCCCCTTATATTCCAATATATGTAATTAAACATTATTAATGTTTTTTGCTTGCGCTCTAGTAGTGCATTTAGTTTCATATGTTCTATTTATGTATTTTTTCATATTCCTTGGTTTTTTTAAGGAGCTTAAAACTCCTCCTCTCTCTGCTTTCCAATCCCTACCCATTTGAATTGCCATAATTTTTAATTCTTCAATTGCCCACTCCTTACTCCCCATTTTCTGTTTTAGTTTTTCTATGCCTATATCATCTTTATATGTTTGAGCTTTCTGCTCATTCTCTTCCCCATCCGTGTAGAGAGAAGTCAAGCTTCTTATCTCAGGTTCTTCATCCGAGTAATCTTCTATAGGGACTGCCCAACCATATTTTTATGTGTTTTATTTCTCATGTAAATTCTAGTTCTTTTATTTAAATCTGAAAGTTTTTAAGCATTTCTCTTCTTTTTGTTTCCTCTATAGCAAGTGCTGCCTTATCTTCTTCAGTCTCCTCCTTCTTATATTCAATTAATTTTAATTTATCAACTTCATCATTCTGTTCTTCTAAGTGAGCAGTTTGTGTAAATTGAGGTTTTTTTTGTATGTAACTATCTCTTCCCTCCTCCCTACTGCCATCATTCTATCATCTCTCCTCTGTTTATCTTCGGCCCTTCTTTTCCTCACCAAACAATCATCAAAACTGTGTCCCAGTTTTCTGCAACATGCACAGAAGGATGGAAGGTTTTCTGGAATAACTTGCTGCCAGAAACCTCCTCCATTCGTGTCTCCAATCTAGATTCTAGAAGGAATGGGTTTCTCTAAATCCACCTCCACACATATTCGTGCTACACTTGGCCTGGATAGTGTAGCAGTGGAACCATCGAGTAAAAGAGGAGAGCCCAAAGTGCATGCAATGTGATATAATGCATATTTATCAAAGAAGTGTATCAGGAGCATGGGAAACAAGAACCATACCGGAGCAGCCGAAGATTGTTCCTTTGTAGAAAATTTAGGTGTCCATTTGAATGTTCTCATGGGATAACCCATGATATACCAGACGCCTTTAAGCCATAATCGATGAAAATCTTCCTT
>JAREIK010008363.1:30000-37234 GCA_029783825.1 Sapria himalayana
CTCATCATTTTAAAATGTATAATGCCTGCAAAAAAAACTAGTAAGACAAATATAATTAATGCCACCACCTAGCTAAAGCCTTATTTCTAATTTAACCTTTTCATGATTTTATTTTTTATTTATTCTAATATATGGGTAACCTATTTTATATAAATTAATTATTCCTCTATACATAACTAGGATGTTCTTTTCTTGGAATTCCTGTGGGCCTTTCCTAGCACCTTCCTCAACTCGTTTATCAGCTAATGCGTTAGCCTTTCTAAATATATGTTTTATCTCTCCTTTCAACTATATTAGCAATTTTTTTTATTTAATCAATTTTCATTTCAAACTTCCATAATTGTATTTTACTTGTCACTAAGTCTACCAATAGATTCGAGTCTACTTGTGCTTGCACATTTAAATAGCTATTTTCTATACAAATTTGCAAGCCATTATGCAATAGGATAATTTCTAAATGTAATGCTGAAAAAGTTATTTTCCTCGTTGTAAAGGCTTTCATTAACCCACTTACCTCATTTCTTATCGCTCCTCTACCCCATGCCCTTCCCATGTCTCTTTTGAAGCTCACATCCGTGTTAAAGCTATTTTCTTTAACCTATTCTAAACTTTTTGAGATTGCTTTGCCTCTACCTCTTCAACGCATTCTATTCTTAATGCCACTTTAAAATCTGCTGCTGCCTAATGTTTCTACTGGATCTCCTGCCCTTCCAATCCTCCTACCTTTTCTGTTAATCATGCCTTGTATGATGGTGTTCTGCTCCTATCTCTTTTGCATGTTTCACACCGATCTGTTTTGCCTATTCTGACAGACCACACAGATATAGAACACACATACACTCTGACCATCACTACCCACACAAACTACTACCATGTAAACCAGACCACTATAGCAATCCCGACCCTTACAACCATGACCTTTACAACAATCTGAACCATAACCCATGATCAGACTACAAAATAACAGACTACAAAACAACAGCCATGACCCAAACTGACATACAGCATTAACTAACTACATATACATAGAACTCATACACAACTAGGCAAAACACCAGGCCAAGGTCAGCTGCTTTCGAGCCTTCTATGCTACCCCTGAGTTCTTTATCCTCTGCCTGCAAATATTTCTTACAACACAAAAAAATCAGGCAAAAAACAGCATTTCTATCCAACCTACTGAGTGTAGAACCTCTTCCTTTTATGCTGTGTAGCCATTCCTTCTTTATCCTGCTGAATTGCATCCTTACCATAATTAGCATTTCTGTCCATACCAGGGCACTGATGACATAACCATTTACAACCCACCTTTTATAGACCAGCAACTATAACCACTACCCATGTAAACTAGACCAACTACAGCAGTCCCGACCCTTACAACCATCTGAACCATAACATACACAAACTAACAGCATGACCCACGATAGCCGTGACAACATCCATGACCCAAAAGACTACAAAATAACAAGCTACAGCAAAACATCCAGCATGACACAAAATAGACTACAAAATAACAGACTAACAGCCATGACCAACAATTTGACCACTACCCATCACTCACTGCCCATCAAATCTTCAGCCTTCATTCCTACTCTGAATTAGTTTCTCTCCCTGCAAAGGATAATTAGCGCATGCTGCCTCTTTCATGTCAAGCCTCTACCCTCTTCCTTGCCTATAAATACACTACAAATTCTATTCTCCCAGCTACCCCTTTCCCCAATACCACATGTCCTTACGACCAAACAAATAGCTGACTATTTTTATGCCAGGCTTTAACCTGCATAACAAGAAAGCACAACCTTCAAAACCACAAACACACATTTTACGAGCCTTCTCCCCTCTCCATTATCCTTTTGAGACCGAATAGGCCTTTTTAGCCTTACATAGCCTAATTTATGGGTAGGCAATTTATCTAGCCTAGCCAGACCTTTGAAAATGTTAGGAATGTTTCCCATCAAATTCTTGTGTGCCTTAAATAGATCCTTCTTTAGCTAGCTTATCCGCTAATTCATCTCTTTGTATCTCCACATTTGTAATTTGTTTGACACTAGTCCCACCAAAAGATTTGAATCCACTTGGATTTCAATTTCCTTGAGATTAAGCTCTTTATAGATCTGCGACCATTTAAATAGGGCATGAATCTCTGAGTGTAAGGCTGAATTGGTCTTACCCCTCATCGTAAAGGCTCATACAATTATACCCTCTGAGTCTCTAATCACTCTTCCTCCACCTGCTATTCCAGTGTCCTATTGAAACTACCATATGTGTTGAGAGCATACCTTCCAATAGTAGTTTAGCCCATACCACACTTTTTAGCCCTACCGCATCTATTTTCTAATGTTCAAACCCCATTTATTCTTTAATGCTTTAGATATTTCTATGTTGCTAACTCTAATGGGTTTTAATGCTGAGATAATAGAGATTTCCTTCTTTGTGTCCTTAGAATTTCCTCAGAGTTCATCAGAACTCTTTCGAATCTGCTCATATTTCTCGCTTTCCATATGCACCAAATTGTTACTGGAGGGATATTATCCTTCAGCTAATTGTGTACTTTGCTTTTGGGTTTGACCCTATTCTAGTTTAATAATCTGGCTTCTAGACTATCTGATTTCTACTGCCTTGATATACATTCCAGCCGGCTCCATACTTCCTTCGCTATTTTCCCCATCGAAAACAGGTGATCTGTGATTTCTGCTATTAAGTAGCAGCATTCACACCTTGATACCAGATTAATTCCTTTTTTTGCATATTAGCATCCATCGGAATGGCCTATATAAGCGTCCTCCACATTAGTGTTTTCATTTTCTGTGGAGTGTCACTTTTCTAGCACCTTTTAAACATGAGCTGTTGTTCTTTTTTATTTCTTATTATATTCTTTGCTGATTTGAATGTGCAATTTCTTTGTGCATCTAAAATCCATTTCCAACCACTTTATTCAGTTTAGAGTGGGTCCTCTATTAACTCTTTTGCTTTATCATGGCCTTCTAGGCTTTAGATGCTTTTTCGCACTTTAAAGATTCTTCCCCTTCCCCATATTTGGCACGCATGAAACTAGCCCACAAGCTATCATTATCCTTCAACCTCCACCAGCTTTTACACGCCCATGCCTTGGCTATGTCTGTAAGGCTAGTAAAACCAAGTCTTGTCTCCTCTTTATGATAGCATAAATCTTCCCATTTCTTCCAGTGGAATTTAGCTTTACCCTCTCACTTACCCCATAAGAAGTTTTCCATCTCTTTCTCCAATTTCTTTATTACTTTTTTAGAGGATGCATGATTGTTAAAATATGTGCTAGTGTACCCTGTAACACATGTGTGATTAATGTGATTCTTCTCCCCATACTTAAGAGGTCTTCCTTCCAGCCTGTTATTTTTTTCTTATTTTTTCTATCTGGTAGCTTAAGTATTCTTCCCTTAGCCTGCCCTTAAAAATAGGTAGCCAATGTACATTAATGCTCCTTTCTTTCGGGTAAAGCCCGTTATATTTTTGACTCTCTGAGTGTTTTTTTCCGAAGCTTTTGCCGCTATCAAAAATTGGCAGTTCTTTGTGTTCAAGATTTGGTCCGTTCCCTCCTCTAGAGTGTGTAGTAGCCCATTAGATTCATAAGATTGACTACATGCTCGTGAAAATTATTACGTCATCTGCATAAGCCAAGCAGCCCACTTGGGGGGTTATTTTAGGCTGCCTAAACCTTGATATTTTCTCCTCTTTCATTTTTGATTTTAAGTTTACTAGTAATAATTCCAAGTAAATATTAAATAATAAGGCGACAATGGGTCCCCTTGCCTTAAAGCTCTCCCTGTCTTAAATTCCTCCCCAATTTTCCCATTAACTATGATTCTAACTCATCCTCGATAGGCATCTATGCATTAAATCTATCCAAATTCCGAGAAGCCCATCTTACACATGGAATAGCATATGGTCGACCATTCAATCCTATCAAAAGCCTTAGATATGTCAGCTTTAGGACCACATTGTGACCCCTCACTTTTACCACAATATCTCTCATCATTTCTGCTGCTAAGCTTATATTTTCCATTATTAATCTATTTTTTACAAAACCCGATTGTTCATGCGAAATTATATTTGGGATATATTAAATAGCCTATTTTGTAGAAGTTTTGCTAAGATCTTATAAATCGAATTACATATACTAATAGGCCGAAAATCTTCACATTCTATGGGTTATCTATTTTTGGTATGAAACTATAAATGAACTTGCCCATGATTTAGTGATATCCGCTCCCACAATATCCATGTAATGGCCAGAACCAAATCTTTCTCGATAATGTGCCAACAGGTTGAAAGAAACCATTATTCCACCCCATCTAGTCCTGCTGCGCTATCCTTGTTCATGCTAAACACTGCTAACCTCACCTCCTCCACTTCTGGGAATTCAGCCAGCTTTTCATTATCTTCATCTGTCACCTAGGATTCGAGCTCTTGTATTAAGCTATGCCCTTCCTGCCTTGAAGATTCACACAAATGTTTTTTCAAGTGTTATTCTAGCTTTAATCTTATCTCCTCCTCCCCTTCAACCCATTTTCCTTTTAAATTTTTTATACCCTTAATTATTTGTTTCTGGGATTTGATTTTTGCATTGTATGAAAGAACCTGTATTATTATCTCCTTCCTAAGCCACTAATTTTTCTCTCTATTTCCAGTAAGCCTATTCCATATTTAATTTGAGTCTTAGTTCAGCCTCTGCCCACTTAATTCCTATCTGTTCTCCTCTTTCTGGTCTCTTTCGTATTCTATTTCACACTTCTCAACCTTTTCCTCTGCATGTGTAATATTTTTATTAATGTTTCCAAAGCCCTCTCTATTCCACGCAATCAAGCTATATCTTATCATGCATCTTTTAAGCCATAATCTATAGAGGATTCCTTGAAGCAGATTCTGACTATGAGTTTTCAGTATCATTTTCAAAGTTCCATGCAGACCCCACATATTTTGGAATTTAAATGTTTTAACAATCATGATTTTTTGGTTAGGTCAGAATTATAGGACTATAATCAGAACAAGTTCTATTTAAATGTCAAGTGGTGGTCCCATCATATGAAGCTACCCACTTAGCATTATGCATTAACTTGTCCAGTATTGCCCATATAGCTCGACACTTCCTCTAGTTATTGTACCATGTGAACTTTGCTCCCAAAAATTCTGCTTCTATAAGAACTTACATTTACGAACGCCTCATTGAACTATGCCATTGCCTCTACATCAGGGTGTCTCCCCCCTTTTTTTCACTAGGGTTCCTAATTATGTTAAAGTATCTCCAACAACCCATGGAAGATCCTTTGAAGCTGTCTCTCTCATATCCTACAGCAGTGCTTCCTCCCTTCTTTTTAGTTTTTTGCTTATACTGCTGACATTAGCATATCTATTTGATTGTTACTTTACAATGATTATTTGCTATGTATCTTTTAATATTGTGACTTCCACCTCTTATTCCACATAACCCAAATTTTCCTTTCAAGTTTACTATGCTTTATCAAATCCCATTAAATGTTTATAATGATCTAATTGACTTTTATCGATAATAGTTCAGTTATAATTACTGTATTTACTTTATGGATTTTTATAAGTTTTTTAATTCTATTCAGAGAGGGTGCATTAGCCACCCCTCTTATATGCCAATAGATGAGTCTATCCATTAACTATCCATTTCACTTGTGCTCTTGTCATGCACTTTGAATCATATTTCATATTCATGTACTTTTTCATATTTCTTGCTAGTTTTAAGCAACTAGTTACATAATGCGGCTCCCTTCTTGCTAGTTTTAAGCAACTAGTTACATAATGCGGCTCCCTTCTTGCATCTTTTAATATTTTCCCAAGTTGTGGTGCCATTATTTTAATCTCCTCCATGGCTTCCTCACTCGTATAGGAGTCCCATCTTCTTATTGCCAATTCCAGGTCATCTTTTGGGTTATTAGTTTCCATTTTTTCCTTAGTCTTGCTTTGAATTAATACGTTACAGCTCTTGGCCTTTGATTTCACTTCTTAAAAGTCTAGCATATCTTCATTCATACAGCTCAACTCCTCTTCCTCTTCTCTTATTAACCTCTTCCTATTTTCCTTGAACCCCTTCCTCTTTTTTACACTGAGAAAACACGCAGCAACCTTTCCTTCTATCAAGGGTTCTTTCCCTCTTGAACATTCCTCCTTGTTTTGAGCTATTCCTTTTTCATTCTTTCTCCCATCCCCTTCCTTACCACTACCCCCTATATCCTCCTTATTCATCCCCTCCACAGCCTGCCTTTCTAGACCCTCTATATGTAAAAGAGCCTCCTCATTCTGAGACTACTCTTTAGTGTTTCCTATTTCTTTGCCCCTATCCTCCCCTCTAACTGGCCTCATTTCCTTATTACTCATACCTGAATCCGATAATCCCCCCCAACTGGCACTTCGAGCATCCTCCCCTTTTGAAGATATTCCATTAGCGGGCTCCTCCATGCCTGTGGAAAGTCCCATATTCTCTTGGACACTCTCTTTTCTTACCCTTTGCAGTACACCCCTCGTCCTTCTCTCCCCTTTCAACTCCTTTTCCTTTCCTTTACTATCTAGACCCAGCCGACACTCCTCCTCACAGTGCTCCAACCTTCTACAAAGCTTATAGTAGCTAGGCAAAGACTCAGGGATGATGGTTTGCCAAAAACCATCCCCTTCCTCATTGCATATCCATAGTTTATGTGGAGGCAACTATAGTAAATTTATTTCGATACAAACCAGAGCAATGTGAGGCTTGGTCATGGAGGCAGTAGCCTCGTCACTCATTAGCGGCATACACACACACACACACACACATACAGTGAAATTGAGTAGAGAGCAAGCTTACTATAAAATGGTAGAGGAAGATTCAGGGAATAGAAACCATGCCGGAGCAATTGGTGGTTATTCCTAAGGTGTAAATTCCTTCGTCCATTTGAGGATGTGCATGGGAAAACACTTCACATACCATTGACCACGCAACCAAATCCTGCAATAATCCACCTCTCCCGAATGTTGGAGAAAAACATGCTTGGAATTGAAGACTACCATTTTCACCGACCCCTTGAGCTTTAATGTATTTAGAAATTCTCAAATGTCTTTCGTGCTCGCCTTACCATGAGAGAACTCCCTATCAGTGTGAATTTGAATGGTTCTGCCATTCTTGCAAGCTCAGTTGGAGAGAAGAACGGCCAGCATGTTATTCTTCTTACGAAGGGAAGATTCATGCACGGGCTCTTGGAAA
>JAREIK010008364.1:0-53015 GCA_029783825.1 Sapria himalayana
TCCAAAAGGATTCTTGGCCACTGACTTACTGCTTTCATTCAAATGCCACTGATGCGTAAGACATTGAGTTGGATACTTTCCTTCTGGTAATGCCTTTCTTTCCCTGCCTTGCCCTTCTCTCTGTGTCCCTGAGTGGGACCTTTGGCAAGGTTTGAGAGTGGATTTCGGCATGGATCTCCGTGTACTAAGCTTTCCTTTGCACCCAACGGAAAGATGCATAAAAACCCCGTATTTTGAGAGGGACCCAACATGGCCCGGAAAGCGAGCTTTGCATGGAAAACGGAAAACGCCTTCGCGCTTTGCAGCGCTTATTTTGCTAAATCTTTCCGAAGGGAAGAAGTCGAAACAAAGAGTCACTCCTTGCCTGCCCGCCTCAGGAAAAATCAAGGTCTCGGGAATTGTCTACGACCCCAGTCCATTTAACTAGTAATCGGTCGATGCCAGGTGCCATGTCTTTTCTTACTGTTGAACATTTCGGATCTTACACGTGTATAAATCCTAGGATAGAGACTATCTATATAGGCGTCGTTCTCCATCTCTATAATATATAATATGTACCGGGCGTCTCCTCCAATTATACTCATCGAAGCCCTTTAAATGGCCATGGGCATATGAAAGAGAAGGGGAAAGGGGTCGGCCGCCTTGAGGTAGCCAGGTGCTTGGGCCGAGGCTTCCTTCTCTCCCATTAGCTGTAGAGCATCCAGTTCAAGCAAGGGAAGAGTAGGATATCTTAGTTAGGGGGACTGAACTGGAATATCATCCTCGCTCTGGCCTTCCCAGCTGGCAAGGGAACAAGAGAGAGGAACTCATAGCTCACACCTCCCACGGTGCGGTGCTTTGGCTTAGCGAGGAAAGAGTGAGGTACTTCGCTTGGGTTCGCTTAGCTCGCAAAATCACATGCAAAGATAGGAGAATCACCAGTCTTATTGGCGAATTCCCAGTCTTTAGCTCCTTTCTCTCGATGTGATTCTTTTGTTCTAGTTGCTCCTCTCTTCTTTCGAGGAAAGTGGGAAACTCAACTCCTGGCTTTAGACGAGAAAGCCTTCTTTTACATCCCCTAGACAAAGAAATAGGAAATGCTACAACCCCTGGAATTGTAAATATGTTCTTTTGACGATGAAACCACTCCGGTACAACAAGCTAAAGTGACCTCTACGCTTCGTTCCCGGTGCGTAGGGCCGATCCCCGTGTGCTAGAGGGAGGACCGGAAAGTTTGTGTTAAGCATATAGTTGGCTCTTGTCTTGTTTAGGCATTTTGTGCCCTCTCTGACGGCCTTCTTAGCGACAGAGCCACCTTCTTTTTTCTCACTCAGTAGGAGACAGACAATCCCCCACTCCGCGGTTTCTTTCTTTACAACCGGAGTTATACCCGGCCCGTCCTATTTTAAACAAAAGAACGCAAAGAAGGGAAATCTTCGATAAAGGCAGCAAGGGGCAGCCAGGTCCAGCCATAGCATCTTAGATCTACCATAATGCACTACACCTCTCGGTTTCCTCGGAACTGAAATAGCTGACCTAGTCTCTTAGCTACTTCACTCAGGTAGCTTGCTCATGAAACTCCCGTTGCCACATCGAAAGCCCGTCCAGTAGCACATGGCCAACGTCCATCGGGCACCACCACAGACTTGCTTAAGTTAATCAAGAAATGAAAAAGGAAATCCGACATTGCTCATTGTTGTGTGAAATTAGAAGTCGATCTATTTATTACGAACCAGCGCGGTTGTTCGTATTTCATTTTCTTCCACCTCTCCGTCCCCGGCCTGGCATCCGATTTCTGCCCGCGGACTAGGCCTTATAGAATGGATTTAGTGGCTGAACCGCGTTACTCGTGATGGAATAGAGGTAATTCGCCGGTTCTGTCTTTTGCCCGGAGATGTGGGTTCGACTCCCGCTCACGACCATTCTTAAGAGTTTGTGCTCGACTGGCCAATCAAGTAAATCAACCGAAGAACGGGACTCTAGATAGTTCAAACCAAATCTATCATTTGTCAGCTATATGAGATAACCTTTTCTCATTTTTAAAGAGCTTGTTAGGGCTAAAAAGAAATTCACTGATTCACAGCTATATGAAATGCACTTTTTCACTTTGCATCTCCGTCGTATGAAGGGAAAAATTGATGTTTAATGAAAAATCCCGGTTTATAGAATCTGGCAGAACAGCTGGGAATAGACTTCCTACCGGGGAAAGTTAAAGAAAGCAGTATCGAAGCCGGCCACTGACTTAGAGAACAGGTCTCCCCCTTTTCGAGTGAAGAAAGGAGTCGGTGCACTTCGGCATAAGCCTTACTATTCATCTAACTCTGTAAGCAGTCCTCCTCAGGGAAAAGAACAGTCCACGCATGAGCAAGTATTAAACTCTAACGGAACCCGGGGTTAGTAAAGATAGTTTACCTCCCCTGCCCACGAAGTACGAAGTGATGGAGGTGTGCTTTCGTGCTTTGAACTAACCTTTACGCACTGAAAGCTCACGAAGGGACTACTTCCTTTCGATTTGAGGACTTTGATTGAATGAGATTCTAGATATCAAAACAGGAAGTTGCTATTTGAACTCGAAGCAACTGACCTTAATTCCCCCCCTGGTCTCTATCCTTAAGGAAGTCATGCTTTTGCCCTTTTGAGTGAGTCCTTTGGAGAACGGACTGTTACTAATCCGATGGAAAGAATCCTTGATCTCATCCAGGGAACGGAAACACAAGCTGTTGGTGGCTAAAAAGCACCCGGCTTGAAGCATCTTGGTGGTCTGGCTCATGGTAGGTTTTTTGGTTTTACATGCGGCCTATCGAATCGAAGCGAACTTAGGCCTTTTTGGTCCTATCGAATCTTCCTTTTCTGTATAAGAAGAGGTAAGGGCACGTAGCGTTTCACTCTTAACTTATTCTATTAGATAGGGGATGTTACCCAGACTTAGACCCTAAGTAATTCTTAGCGAAGCGACCAATCATAAGAATGAGATACGGACCTCCCTTTCAGTCTCCCTCCTTTCCCTTCATTCTAAGTAAGTAGCGGTCCAAGTCTCCTTCCCGACCGATCGAAGGGGGGTAACAAGGGATAACTCCCAAAGAAGTAGTGTTTCATCTGCCCGATCCCTTACAAATTCTTCTTAGCTCTGAAGCATTCCCTCCGAAATCAGTCCATTCAAGAATAATAACAGGTTAAGGCCCCGTTCCACTAGATGAGAGGAAATAATCTTTCGCTTATGTGACTATAGGTCTTTTCCCTGGAGGCAATAATGGCTAGGAACAAAAGCTAGGAGTTAGCAGATTTAGATAAAGCTTGCTCGTGGCTTTACCTGCTCTTATCCATTGACGGGACTTCTTCAGCTAATGACTTAGGGAACCTGAAGGGCAAGGAAGAAGACTTCAAAGGACGACTAGATTATCTCCTATCATCTTTCGCTTCTATGCCTACAGGGCTTATCCCTGGATGGAATAATGTCTAGGACCTATTGTATTGGGTACAAGAGTTACCAGATGAATCGAAAGCTCGAAAGAGCAAAAAACTTATTTAGAGAAAGAATGATTAAATTCTTTACTTAGCCTGAAGGGCAATAAACGAGAGACTGAAAAGGAAGGTACCTCGAAACAAAAAGAAGGAACTCTAGCATCGGTCTATCGCTATACTACGAGGGTTGTTCTACCGACCGGCCCAGATGCTGACTACCTTAGCGTACGTCGCTCGGGGCCTACAAACCTCTCGTTAGCTCCATCCCTTCTTAAGCCTGTAACATATTTAGGTCAGCGGAGAAAGCGTGTCCCTCATCTGATGATGCAGGGGACCGTCGACTTTCTCCCTCATTGGCTCGGGACGCTCGTAAGGTGCTTATTACAGGGGTACGGATACAACCCTTCATAGCACCTAAACTACGCTTTTTATAAAGCCATAGGCAAGTTTAAATCAATATTCAATCTAGAAGAGAACCAGCCTTAGTAAACTTACAGGAAAGAAAGGAACCTAATAAACCTCAATCATACAAGGAATTAAGAGCTTACTTGCTTCTACATCCACTGGAACGGTACTGAAGCCGGAAGGCTAAGGACCGAGAATAAGAAACAACCTCATAAATCAAAAAATGGAGTAGAACTTGCTTTTGCACCTACAGCTTTTATCCATTGAAGGAATAGAGTTGAACAACTCCTTACTTAGACTGAAGGGAAAGAAAGGGAAACTTTGAACAACACTGACACAGGGAACTCCTCTTCAGGAATTGCTTCGGTACGGGAATCAGGACGTAAGGAAGGGACCGACAACTATACAATACGAAAATAAATAAAAGGGACTTCAGTCGATAACAGACCATAGGGAAGTAGAGCGTATAAAAACCATACCAATGGCACATATTCCAGATTTTCAACCTCATTGGCCCCGTTTTCCACATCCATATGCTTGAAACTTGGAAATAACTCTTTGATGGAGTCAGTAGGTAAATGCACATCCAGTCATACAACATAGAAACAGTAATTCATGTTCTTGTGGAATTACTTTGGTTATTAGTTAGGGATACAATATGAAAAAAAGAAGCCAGGTAAACAAGAATAGAAGTTCCCATCCAGCATCTACGTTGAGGCCTCGTTTGAACTCCCAATTACGGGTGATACGTCGGATAGACTCTATCTTAGAGATCTGGTAAATCCCCAACTACAAGCTCTCAGTTATAGAGTGACTCGGAAGTACTGCTTCTGATGATAGCTATGCTGTAATCGAAGAATCTCGATCTGTAAGAAATGCATATGAAAGCTGAATGCTGTCCTAAGCTTCGCTCAACCTGTGAAATGAGGGCAAACAAACGGATTGCAAAAGCTATCTTACAAGTTGCGGGGGAAAGGCAAAAAGAGGAAGCTGCGGAAGAACACAAATGGGCTAAATTAAGAGGAGGGTGGTAGTAGGTCTTTCTTACTCGTAAGCCCAAGCAAGCAGCCAATCCAGTAAGTAAGTGGAGCCTAGTCAACCACTGTAGAGCCCATTGATCGAACTTTGACAACTCTACCCACTTCTCTCACCTTTCTTTGTTCGCGAGTACTCGGAGTCGATTCATAACGAGCGGAGTCGTGCGTGACTCTCTATCTATAAACGTTCGCCTCACTACGCTTCCATGCGGGCGCTTGCCCAATTAAGCTTGAAGTTCGTGTAAGAATACTGTTCTTAGGCATCGAATAAACACGGATAACCATCCTCCTTATGTCACTAATACTTACCGGGGTTGACAACAACCACTTATACTTGTCCTTACACTTACTACATGGGCACTCCCCTTGAACTAAACCAGCTCCTCGGCATTCCAGCTCTGCCTGCTCGCCGCCTTGCCTTAGAAATTCTTGATTGACCAGGTTTTTTGCTGGTCCCTTGTACTTAATAACATTTTTTCCATCTTTTGCGGTGTAGGTATAGGATTTCGGTGCTAAAAAGTATCCTTTGATGACTCTGTCCTCTAGCTTAACTTTCCTAAGACAGAAGAGAAACCACTTCCTCAGGTAGTGGCTTCCCAAGCACAACTGAGTCAGTGTCCGTGTAGTAGCTGTCCTCTCTTGAGATATAAGGGTACATATGGATCCTAGCGGAGGCTGTTATCGCTACTGCTAGTTGTACAGCTGAATTATTCGGTGGGTTCCAATAATCTGAGCCCGTCACGGTATTGGTATAGTAGGAAACGATGTAGTTGTTCTCGCTAAGCATATCACCGGATATCAACTCACTATTCCTAATAATATAATTATATCGATTTGATCGCAGATCTCGGTTGTCGTGCTTTTGGGGTTAATACCCAATCTACCGTATAGCGAATTCATAAGGATCTTGTAAACAAAGGCCAAGGCATCATTGCCTGCTTTCCTTGCCTCTAACCTGCTCTCAAAGAGTGTGCTGACAAAGTCCCTGAATGGGCTGTTCCTCTTATTAAAGAGGTATCCTGATAGGGGAATCACAGTGTAGCCTAGGCCTCTTGCATACTTTAACTCCTCGCTATAGTACACTCCAATAAAATCCCCGGTTGGAAAGATGAGAGTGTGATTCTTGTCTCGATAGGGGAGAAATGGCCTCTTGATTGTCTTCGGACATACAACATATGCCTCAATAAAGCCAAACAAGCTATCTAAGTCTTTACCAACCAGATTTCCATGCCAGACTGGCACACCACCAGGCATAGGAAATTCCTTCATTACAAAGGGATAGAGAGAGTTCACATCGTAGTAGTATAGGTCCTCGCCGTATGGCTTGTATGTATCTGTATGACCCCCGTAGTAGGCCCGCCTTATAAATAAGTCTTCATTCCTATTTGGGATGTGGATAGGCCAATTAGAATCATCGTAGTATTTCATACGAAAGATGCTTAGAGCAAGTGAGGAAAGGGAAATCTTGCTTTCTATGTCCACGTTAAACAGCTTCCAATAAATCTCTTGAGCTTTAGCATTACACCTCCAAGCAGACGGATGTCCTGCTTCATATAGTCTAACAAGCTTGATTTCAGACTTACCAGATTTGACAGTTTAATCTCATCATGTGGGATAGAGCCTTTCGAGCCTTCGTTTGCTGGCTGATGAACTCCTGTGGTTGCTGCCAGGAGGTATCCCATGGGATAAATAACCAACAAGATATCTGCTTGCCACGCTGCCCTTTCATAGCCACTTTTGGGGCTCCACTGGCAATCTCTTTCGAGCAAGAAAGTCACGGGGTATAGATATTGACGAATAAAGAAGTCCCGGGAGCTCGAAACTCAGCCAATTGACTCGTCCGAGTTCCTGTCAGGAGAGGGAACTAAGCAATCAAGTCTAGCAGTGTGCGACGCTTTATCAAACCTTGTACAGAGCGGTTCTCCTCTACCTTGTGCCGCCCAACGGAGTCTGTCTGGCAGTTCTCCAATTGCTTTGTCCTCAAAATCTACCCGATGGGAAAGTGAGGGTTTCAGTGTCGATGAGAGACCTGTGAAAGAAGTTTCGGACGCATGGGGCTTAGAAGTTCGCTGATGATATGGATTCCTTCGTCCCATCAGGAGATGGCAAAAGGAAATCGACAACTTGCTATGCGGCGGCGCTGTGCCCTGGGTTGAAAAGCCAGGTAGAGACTAGCCGATCAAACTCTAGACTAGATGACTATATGATATGATCTTTCTTTCCACTCTTTCCCGCAATCTTGTCCGTGAGACCTAACATCCGGTTTTCGCCTGATCCACTCCTGACGGTCCCGTTGGGAGATATACACAAAAGGAAAAATCAAGAAGAAGAAAAGTAAGGGTAGTACCCGCTGCGCGTGGTCCTGTGTCCAAGAGGGCCCCTTCTTTTTACTCAAATGGATGAGTGAGAGTGCACATTCGATAGTGTGCTCATAGGCAAAAGCACCCGCCCGGGACAGGCAGTCAAGTGCCGGCGAGACGTACAGTGTGCTAGCGGGATTGAGATGGAGTGGCGAGCAGTCTCATTTCCTTCCCCTATCCCTTCAAAGCCAAAAAGTTCTGATATCAACCCCGACATATCAAAGGATGCCGGATAGAGTGGCACTCCAGAAAGGAGGCTTCCTTCTCCGGGCAAAAAGGGGGCGGACGAGCCGAAGAGGTTGATTTAGTATCTAGCTCTTCCACTTAACTGAGGGCGGCCTCCCTATCCATTTCATCAGAGCCAATGGCCTCAGAATCCGCACAAGATCCTTCCATTTTAGTGAACTTAACGATAAAGAAAGGTGGAATCGGCTAAGTAAAGACATGGGTTGTACAATTCAATTTGTGATGGTGCGCGAAAAGCGCTAAGCCATGCTCTATGTAGCTAGAAGGCCTCTGACTGCGCAGTGTACCTATATGTACCTATGATTAATGACAAACTGAACATCACAATTCCCGTCGTTATTTCCCGTTCTCAGAACGTGAGGCTTTCGATCCTTGGCAGGTCGAAGGCGAGAGATGAAGTCTATCGTAGCAATCTTAAAGGCGGTAAGTTCAGAATACGTGGTTTCCATCTGCCCACAGGAGTTGGGCGGAGACATAAATGGTGGGGATTGCTATCTTGTCCTTTCACTTTTTTTTTACGAATAGGTAGGCGTACGAACGGGACAGTCCGATCAATATCTTCTTAGCCTAGTTCGGTTTAGTGCCCCCTGTCGGTTTGAATTTTATGTATAAAATGATTGAACTTGTTAGCCGCTCAAATACCTGTTTCATTGGCATCAAGGGCCTCAGCCTAAGCCTCGTAACCAAGAGCACTCGCTTCATCAGCGGAGGTTCCGGCCTACTAATAAAGGAAAAAGCATGGAGTTTCGCACAAGGTTAAGACCTCCCAGCCCCCTTTCGAATAGGGCTTTTGGTAGAGTAAAGAACGGATACAATCTCTGAACCGGACGATCCACTTGTCCTTCTTTTTTTTTTCTATCGACAGAAGAACTTTTTTATCGTGCCAGCTATAGTAACTTCTTTCTTCTTTCGTTCTCACTTAGATATCGATCTAGTAGAGTAAGCAGGAGTTTTCTAGGGTTCATGTGATCGTTGCCACGGGGGAAGCTTACCCCGCTCGAAACACTACAAGGACGTCTCCTTCTGGCGAGAAAGAATAGTAGAATAAGAAAGATCTAGCCAATACGAGTTGAAAGCCCCTTTGAGTGCTTCTTTGGTATCTTTTTACCCCTGATCTACGAGGAGAGTCTAACCAGCCTTGCAGGGCCTGAAACACCAATGAAGCATGGTTTTGAGATACGGGATGGCTGATTCACTTCATTATCGAGATTCAAATGGCTTTCTTTTGTTGCTCGCCGACAGATGTGCCTTCCCCCCCTTTCTTTGAACTAGGAATAGAAAAAACACCGCCCCTTTAAGCAAGGGGGGTTAACCCGTCTTGGATTGTAGAGCTGATCACATCAGCCAGACAGAAGACAATAATAACCCCGAAGAAGAAGAAGCGATAGAATCGGTAAATTCAGAACTGGTAGTTCCGTAGGGTTTGGTTGTTCCTTGATATGCAGAGTAAAAGGAAGTGCGAGTGGAGGCAGTTCCTGCCGATGAGTTCAGACGAAAGTGCCTAACCGAGCTTTTTGTTTAAGGAAGTTGGCCGTGGAAACGACATTACGAATCTTGTACCAACCCGTGGATCACATTTTGTATACATTGTCGAGAAGAAAGAAATCTGATTGCCTTTGATCAGCTATTAGTGCACCTATCTGACTACTTGGTCGTTAGATCTAGGATGTGACTCTAAAGTGCTGTCGAGATCGAACTCGCTATGAATCCCCTAGATATACGTGCTTGATGAACCCACTCGACTAAGCCGGAGCCGGTCAGATTGCAATTCTTATTCTTTGTCTTCGCCATCACCTTCTATCACCTACTTCCACCGTCAAGCCTCTATCAACACTTGAATGGAGAAGGAGATTGAGTATCCAAAAGGCAGTGAAGTCCTTATTACTGAGTCCAACCCTTCTACTAAGCCAGTGATACCCTTTTCAACTTTGCCCATTTATACCTGGTGCACGCACGAACGAATTCGTCAATCTGACATCTGACATTGGAGTCTTTTTTCCCTCTCGGAGACTACCCTCTATTAGTTCCTTGAAAGAATTCGTTCCAATGACTCTGCTTTATAGACCTAGAGGAGTGGCTACCTATCCTCTGTGAATGAGAACCATTAAGAGTGAGAAAGGCTATTCCTTTGGAAGTGGCATTGCCCATCTTCTTTCCATTCCTCTTCTTTGCTTTGTTTGACTTTCCTTTGCACTCAACCTACCCGCATAGATAGCCATCCCGCCTCGCCGACGTTCTGCTCTGCGAGCCTAATGTCGATAGTGAACTAGCTGCTTCCACTGCTTGATTAGCCCCAACGTGTGGACAATAGACTCTGGGAAGGGGAGAGTTAGTGACTTCACTTTACATCTCCCGATAGGCCGTAAGGTGAATAAAGATCAATAAAGGTTCAAACTACTCACCAGGCTCTGTATCTTTCACAATGGCTGCCTTAGCGGTTCAGAAAGGAGTTATGGGGGATTGAGTTCGGGAAGCAGGTTCCAATAAATACAGGATCCAATACATAAACTAACTATAACTAATTGGATGGTTAGAGTGGCGGAAAGCGTTTTCGGAGCTAAAGGATAAAACAGCGGCGGACGGAAGGAAGGTAAACGAGACGAAATGGGGTGAACCCAACCTTGTGAAGTTCCTGGAATTAGGGATAGCAGTTCACTATTATCTTGAACAAACACTTGCTCAGTATTAGATTGAATAATCCCTTTAACCTCTTCCGAATTCTCAATAGTAATTCGCATCCCTAATCTTCTTCTTTCAACCCGCGTGAACGGTATGGTGTCTATTCTTACAGACGACCACCTCCTTCGAAAGAGATCAGAGTAGAGGTAGGTGGATGGTGTAATTTCACTCTCAAAAGGCCGAATAAGGGACCGCGCACATTGATTAAACCTTTTTAGAGCTATTCGATCGATATCTCCTTAATATTAATAGAAAGAAGTTCCTGACTTACATTTCAAAAGTGGTTGGTTTTTCGGAGGAAAAAGAATCATTCGATTAGGCAAACCTGAAGCGAGAGAGAGCTTCTCGGTAGAGGTAGTCAAGCTAAGAGCTAGAAACTAGAAAGTAGCAATTCGGTTAAAATATTAATAGAAAAAAGTTCCTCGGTCTCAGTCAAGCCAGTAGCAAACCAAACCGGTCTGTCTGTCAATCGGAAGAAAGCTCTAGTTCAAATAGGTAACCCTGGAGCAATCGAAGGAAGACGGGCAAATGGTTGAAAGCCAGTACGGTACCAATGCTTTCTCTTTATGGTTTATAGATAGTAAGTAGTGAGCCAGTCAAGTAAGGCAGTCTCTGTCCCTGGTTGTTAGCAGGCTAAGGAAGGGTTCACTCTTGGACTTGGAAGTGTTGACAGGAGTGTGAGTCGAACGCCTTGCCGTAGCCCTCTATCTCTACCGCACCGTGGGCTTTCATTATCTTCCCACAGTGGTCGTACTTCAAAGCTATATCCAAGGTATTGGTTCCTATCAGGCTGAGCTCCTTGCTCAAAGCAGCTTGATAGCCTTTCTCAGACCGGGAAAAGAAGTGGAAAGCGGAGTGAAAGAGGGAAAGCATTCTTTCTAATTTGCATTGCAGGGAATCGATCAAATAAAGGCAGGCGTGAGGTTGGATGTTCCATTGACTGCTGGGATAGCTTCTAGTAGTTTCAATACAAATAGCAATTGATTTAGCAAGACTAGCCGCTCAGTGTTTGCAATTGAATCAGCTCTTGGTCTGATATTTAGATCATAAAGCGGTGCTATTTCATCCGCTGTGGGAATAACCTCTCCATCTCATGCCCTGGGTTGTTCAAGAAGGGATTGACCTCACACTTCAAGCTGGGAAAAGCAAGGCCCAAAGCCTTCTTCTTTACCCTTTCCAAAAGCACTAGGCGTGGTATACGTGGTATAATAGGCTCGTCGTCTCTTTTCTTTCCTGTTATGCCTCTTAAAGCCCAATGAGCTTCGGGTGCTATTGCCCCCTTCCGAGAACAGATGAATGCTACTGACTTTGGTTCTTTCACCGAGTGTTGGATCCTTCTACTATCCCTTAAAGAAATAGCCATTCTAGCATCGCGTATTCCTCCAACTCCAACAATGGATTCTTCTTGCTTTGGCTGATCTGATCACAGAAGCAAAAAAGGCTCTTCCTGATGTGAGATTGACTGGTCGCTAGGGTGAGCAGTAAAGACTAGCACCGGATTCTATACCAGCCCTTTCTCTCCCTCTCAGAAGGAGAGTGGAATCCCTTGGCTACGAAAGAAGGCTAGGAATCTTATTCATAAGGGGAACTGCTGGAAGAAAAGACAGGCTTTTAACAAGCAAGAGAACCTGACATGTGGGGGGTGGTTTGGAGCTCTTCCTTCTCCTTTTCCTATTCAATGAAAGAAGCCATCTCTCTGTGGCTTTGGAAGCAAGCTCTTCAAAAGAAGGAAAGTATATAAGAGCTGGTGGATCCCCCTCGTAGATTTACTGTTCTGTGCGAAGAAGGATCAGCCGTGTAATAAGAGGTAGGATTTGTCTACGAGATTCTCGTACTGCCCTCTAAAGTAAGTCTCCTGCGGGCCTCTTCCTGATTGGCCCCAAAAAGCGGGATACCTTCTAGCTCTTAAAGGGAGGATGCTTCCCCGTCCCGATTCGCCATTGGCCCTGGCGCCCAAGGCATTATCAATTCTCGTGGGGTGCCTCTACTCCCTTCTTTCGGAATGGTATGTGGGCCTTCCTCAAGCAATCGCAATCCCCTATGACTCAACCTTTGTTCTTGTGCAAAAGCGTCCTCCCCTTCCTGTTTTTCGAGCTCACTAAGGCAAGCGGCTTCCTCAAGCGCCCCATTTGTGTCTGTTTGCGATCGTGCCTAGCCGGGCAGTTCATAAGGAGCTGCTATCTGGTACCAAGCACTAAGCACTCTTTATTCTCTGGTAATATAGATAAAGTAGGTGTCGGGTTTGTTAGGCTATACCTAGGATCCGCCTTCCTTGTACTGTTGTAAGTTGGGAAAAGGTGCCCCAAGCCAAAGGGAGGGCTATCTCCGGATTAGCTTCTAGAGACTCGGCCTCTGTTCTCGTGAGCTAGGTTTCATTTAATAGATAAGTTTGGTCTCTGAGACCGCCGAGTAGTCGTAGGTAAGTAGCAGCTATCTCCGCCTCACAGCATCAGGGCAGGTGTAATAAAAGAAAGTCGTGGTTTTGTTTTTCGTATATAAATTATAAATGGATCTGCCTTCTTTGTACTTAGAGGTGCGAGAAGGTGCTGACAAAGAACCCCAGGTTCTAAGATAAGATCTATTCCTTAAAGAAAGGGTAGTCTACGAGTTTCTGGTCCTGACCAATGGTGGCCGTGCTTTCCAACTCAATCCCCTGGGAACCCCGAGCGTGCTGGCTTTCCTACTATATGTAGAGATCTCTCAGTGGCTTGGTTCTCGTGGAGCTAAAAGTCGGGTGTTGTCAAAGGCGGGCTTAACGGGGACCTTATCGGACGGGGTTGGCTTGAAGGCTTGGGAACTTGATTTGATTGGCGGGGTTACCGCACTTCTCCTTCCAAGAAAAGGGAAAGAGTTCATGCGGAGTGGGACCGATAAACCAGACAACTTGGAAAGCCTTATTATTATTAGTAGACTGAACCGACTGACTCAAGCCAAGGAGCGGCTCGAAAAGCAAGAAGGAAAAGTCCTCACTTTAAGAGGGAATTTGGGAGCTTAGACCCTGACTTTGGAATGGAGCGAAGGGAAGCAAACTCACTTAGGCAGCTCGAAGCACAGGGAAGGTATACCGATTAGTCCCACCCGGGAAAGCAGAAAGCGAAAAGAAAAGAGGGGTTCGGGAGACTAGCAATGAAACGGATATATTCTCGGGTTTCAACTCCTCTCCTATAAGGTTTCATATCAGTCAGTAGTAGGGTATCTCCTTCTGGTTCTGAACGCTGGTCAAGTTGCTGTGTATTCCCCTTAGCATTACCGATGAGCTGCTCCCTCCCACGGTTCACTACCACTACCCGGTCTTCCATTTTCATTGATAGCTTCCGCTGGAGCACTTGCATTCGTGATTCGAATAATTCCTTTCCTTCTTGCTAGCCTTCTTCCTCTATTGCTCTTGTCGAGCTCCAGCCCGATCCCTGTGATCTCGTACTTGGCCTTCCCCCTCCCTTTCTCTTCGTCCCGGGATGGTTCCCGAGCTTGGACTTAGGCTCAATCGCAGCTTAAAAGGCTCGCTCGCTGCATCCTTTTCGTTGGTAATGGTTTCAGTTTTTGAATGGATATCCCAATTGGGTGAATTATTCAACCTATTTTTCTTCTTGGCTTGGCAGCGAAATGTTCCAAGGAGCAACTTCCTTATTATATATATTAGGAGGTTCCCCTCTTGTCTTTCTCTTTCTATTTCATTTCTATTTAATCACTCTCAATGAGTACAGAAAAACGAATCCAATCTGTTCTTTTAATTAAACAAGAAGTACCACCAGTGTGATAGAATGCGATTCCGAGTGAGAAGACGTAGGATAGAAGGTCTAGGATGGAACCGAATCGAGCCTACGGGGAAGTTTATCCTTATAATGCCAAACTCAATTAGAAGCAAGCAAGGCTTTATTTTATTGTAGTCGGGGAAAGAATCCCGGGGTTGATGCTGAACCAATTATTCCATTCCAGAGCCCAGAGGAAGAATAAAGAACATTCCATGCTGCGAGGCATCGCCTGTTGTACAGTTGCTGTAGCCTAGGAGCCAACCTAGCTAAGGCAATATCCCAAAGTAGGGGCAGCTCACTGTGTAGATAGATGCTCTTTCCTCTTGCGGGAAAGCTATTCCTTGAGTTGAGATACTACTGCTTAGATTAGATAGTTAGCTTAGTAGATGCTTTCTTCTAGCTCTACCATTTGAAAAGCACTTATCTTGCGTTCTTGAGTTCGTTTTTTGTCTTGTAGCTACTACCAATATGCTATATGCTATGCAAGTGGTAGAATTGATCATTCAAAGCGCTCAGGGCTTGGAAGACTCTGACAGAGGAATAATCAGAATCAGAGGGAGGGGTACCAAACAACTATGTAAGGCTTAGACCTTTCGTATACTGCTTGGGTAGCTTTCTCTTCAAGCACTCTTGCCTTAAGAAGGGTTAGCTATGTTTCAAGCACTCATTCTTGAAAGAAAAGAAGTCAATAGTCCCTAAAACTACTAAACGTAATATAACTGCTCTATAGTTAGAAAGCGTCCTCCTCCTATACTATTACTATATTATATAGAAAGCTGCTATAAAAGCAAGACAACTGCTATGCTATGAAAGTGGATGTATAGGCATCCTATCCCATACCCAATCCAAGAGAGCATCCTAGTGGGCCTCTTTGTTGGCGGTTAACGTCTCATTTTTTCATTGCGAGGTGAAGATAAGATAAAGCCAATGAATCCGCGGAGAAGGGCCATAAGCAGGTCTTCTGTCTGTTCGATACTCTTAGTCACTGGCGACTGTCCTTTCCTTATAACTTACAAGCGAGAAAAGCCCTTCTAGAAAGGCTGAGGCTAAAGGGACTATTATCCCTCCGGGATAGGATATTCTCGTGGATTTATGCCAAAATGGCAGATCCATGTCTCCCTATCGGCTAGCCTTTCGGCTTCCCCTCCTACTTCTATAGCCTTTGAAAGCAGTCAAGAAGAAGGTAAACATCTAAGTAATCTACTGCCCTAACTAAACCACCAATAGGGGCCAAACCCACCCTGGTGGATACTCTGCATCAACTCCTGGGAAAAAGCATGCTTAGGGCGCTGACTCCTTCACCTTCAATAGCAAAGAAGCAAAGCCCGCTACCACGAATACTCATCTTGATGATGGCACTCGGTTTCCTCATTACCTTAAGCCTTGTCTTTATCGGTGTGTACCTGAGTTTAGTAATTTGTGCCTTTTCGTTGGTAAGGGAAGGTTACCAATCTTTGTATCGTAAGTCAGGTTAGTGGCAGCGTATGAAGGTGAGCCTGCCCTACGGAATGAAGGCTGCCTTCAGTTTAGACTGCAAGTGAGCAACCAATCCCTAGAGTGTGTCAAGAGCGCCTACCCTGCCCGAGGGTGCAAGTCCGTTATCAATCTCCCTGCTTCTGCTTCACCTCATTGTTACGCTTGCCGCACGCCGTCTGGTTCCTTGCATCAGGGGGTGTGCATGGATGAGAGTCCCTCATAGAGCGTGAAGGTCAATGAGTTCTCAATGCCTTCTTCCTCCCGCAGCCTTGGATTATACCAAAAATCGTGCATCAAAGACCCGATCTCTTTTTGTTTTTGTATCTTGAGTGGCTGCTGTACCGTGTCCCGAGAAGGGCAGGTGGACTTGCCAGTGTACCGGAGTTCACTACCCGAATGCTTTCCGCTTTAACTGAGATTGGGCTTTTAAGGCCTATTTTCGCTGTGTAGCAGCGTGATCCAGGGAAGGGGTGAATCTGAGTTGAAAGCCTATTCGCTAACATCCTAATCTGGGTCAAATATCCGATTGGAGGAGAGAGTGGTACCGTACTGGCTGGAATTCCTCACTCATAAAATAGTGGTTGGATAGGCCTTTAAAGGATAGCCAACTTAGTAGCCGTTTAAAGAGGATTTCTTCGACCGATATGCCTCTTTCCAGATAGGAACCAGCTTCGAAAAAGAATGGAAAAGCAAGTGAACCTCGCGTCTAGCTGTCGATTGGTCTGATCACTGTCGTACCCACCTGCTTAAGTCGGTGTATCGGAAAGATATTTCGGGGTGAATCCATGCTGGTTAGCATCGCAGAAAGACCGAACTAAAAAAGATAAGCTCCTTGATTATGTATGCTATATTTGCTACCTGGATACCCAAACTCGCTAAAAGAACCGTCTCGTATAAGGGCGATCGCGAAAGTGGGTCTTGTGTATCCAGTTTAAATCGGTCGATTGGCGTGTGCTTCTGGCTCTAATTCCTAATCCGTGGGATGAAAGGACTCTTCTGATCTGATTTGGAGAGGGATGAAATCACTGGGGAAGGACTGAAAGCTTTCTTTTCCCACGGTGCGGTATAATGCTAATCGAATCTCTTTAGCATCTTGCTGTTCTGTGTCCTTAGTTCTTACTAGTCTCAGTATCACAAGAAGTATCAAAGTATAACCTAATAGTAGCAGTTTCTTAATGGATTGACTTTTCCCTTCCAGTCGTCAGCCAGTTGCCCTTTTGACAGGTGAGGCGGGCCCCTTTCACCAGTGGTCCAAGTACAGGAACTGGTAAAACAAAAGGGGTCTCGAACTACAAGGATCTGAACACACCTCCTTGATCTGGGAGATGGGTTATGTAGGCGTACAACTGTTCCTAAGTTTTCTTCGATCGCAAAAAAGGCCAAAGAAGGTTTTGGGACTGAGCTTGTATCAGTACTTCGGTATAAGATGGAAGTCGCATAAACAAAGACACCCTCTAGCAGCATTGGCAGAAGCAAAAGCCCTTCTAGAAAAGAACAGTCAGTCCCGCGGTGAAGCTAGCTTTCCGTAACGGGCTGCTCCCTCTTTCATTGGGTAAATGTTCGAGATGGCTAGTCATTGGTCATTGAAGGCTTTCTTTTCTTTCTCTTCGTGTGCAAGGGAAGGTCTAATCTGCGAGACTATTGAGACCGTGGAATAGGATGTGAAGCTTGTTTCTGAACACCGTTTCTTTTCATTCATGGTATCTTTCCATTGCCCTATGGTTGGTAAAGGTGCATTCCCTCTTCCGTTAGTTGTTGAAATGTCTTATGTAAGTAAAAGCGTGGTTACGGCCCCGTACATCTCTTTTTTTCTTTCTTTGAGACTCGGGGACAGGGACTCAGAGGGAGAAAATGTGTGACTTGCCAATGTCAAAGCTTTTTCTTCTTTGAATCCAGACTCAGGTCCGATCGAGGTTATCTTCTTCCTTGTCTACCCTAGCCCCTTTAGTGAGGTACCTTCACCTTGGTGTTGTAAGGTGCATTTGCTTTAGCTTGAGTGCTTCCATGCTTGCTTCCCGTCTATTCCCTCTTAGTCCGTCTAGTAGATCGAGTTCATGTGCTTGGAGGTATATCTTCATCCCCCGATGGTCGTATTGTGGTAAGGTTTCCTTTTCTTCTTGCTTTATTTGATTTGAAAAAAACTGCTCTTTCCGTTCCGCTTTTCATGCTTTTTTGCTTGCTGCTTGTTAACAGCTTTCCCGTCGTCCTTTTTCTTTCCTCAGTTGATGTCTTCGATCGTGTAACCTTACTTCTCTTTCCCTCTATCCCGCCAGCCAGCCTACTTTACTTATTCCGCCCATTACTACCGTCTTCCGTAAAAGCGAAGGCTTCAGGTCTATCCCCATTGCAAACTTTCTTAGTTGTCTCTTGCTTTTTCCTCTTTTTTAGAATCTCTTAGTCCGGCTATTACGTATATCCCGTAGTCCCTATGTCTGATGCTGGCCCTTTCGTCCTAGCTTTCCATTCCGTAAGCATTCCAAACCCTACCCTGGAAGGCTGACTGCTTTTTGGTTGTTGCAAGGGTCGATGTAATTGAGGGTTGTCTGCTAGCCTGTGTAATAGTCAGTACTAGCCCCCAATGGCTTATCTTCTTTTCTTCTAGCATCTCCCGGGGGACCCTTTCCTTTGCTTCGAAGAAATCCTATCATCAGTAGGGGCCTAATGCCAGTCTTCGAGGCAAGCGAATCAATCGTATCAACGCACTAATCCTTGTGCTAATTATTGTAGTGCTTTACTCAGTCTCTCCGTCAGTATGACAAAATGCATCTGATTTGATTACACTTCTCAGATAAGGATGATCTTCTGAGTTTCTTAGTGTGTGAAGTCTATTCTTGCTTGACTTGTTGGCTCACCCGAGGCGAGGACTGAGTTTGCTTTCTTTCTTGCTTTGTATTGAGGGTATGTGTATGCGGTTGTAGGACATGCTCTTTCTTGTTTATTGTTAGAGGTTTCCTTCTCTTATTGTCTTTGTCTTGTATGGCGGGACTGGTTCTTCTTTTGTATCACCATTTGATAAGGAGAATGTGTCAGAGCTCTCCCGGCGAAAAGGAATCCGCTTTCTTATCATTTCAAGCCTTGGCAGCAGTTCATTCCTACCGTACTCCGGCTATTCTGTATCGCGTAGAGCACTTACTCTGAGTCTGAGTCCAAGTCCAAGTTCCCTAGTTTAAGACTCAGTCTGGTAGTGTCCCCTTGTGTGGTATAAGGGGCTTGTAGCTTTCAATGTGTTCCTTCTTGCAGTGAAGTAAGGAACGATGGATCTCTCTTCCTCCATTGGCCTAGTCTTTTACTAAGGATTAGAATCCTTCCCTAGGAGGGCTTGAAAGGATCTCTGTTCCGGGTAGGAGTTGGATCGCCATCCCCCGCACTTCTGAGGGCCCCTTCCTTATCCTGGGTCAGCCTTTCTCTCCGGCAGTGGTCCAACCTTAAATGCAACTAGTGGTCCCTCTCTTGGTGTGGAACCCACTGATTGATGGGGAAGGAAAGCAAGGAACTCTGATTGCCAGGGTAGGCGGGATAAAGGCAGGTGCGTTTCATCTTTCTTATATCGGAATAGCAGCTGTTAGGAGTTAGCGCGAAGGAGCTCTTTCACTGAATCCTCATCATTCAAAAGGAATTGATAGAGGGGCGAATACAACTTACAAATTATCCGAGAAAGGCAAGGCAACTAGTGCGCTCTTTGAAGGAAGAATGCGCAGTTAGGACAAAAAGGCTCTTTTTTGGGCAAATGGACAGTGATTAGTTATGTGAAAGAAGGGCTTGTTTGCGACGTGAAATGGCATAGGTTTATCTCAGATGCGGGATTACCGGTCTTTACTGAGTTAGCACAGCTATTGAATTCACGGCAAGGATCTTATTTTATTAATAAAGCTTTCCAATTGGCTAAGGGACATAGCTAAGGAAAAGCTCATCGAAGATGCCCAGAAGGAACTGCAAGAGATGAGACAGTTGCTTTCACTAAAGGACCGAAGTAGCCATAATAGGATGAATCAAGACTTGCCTTTGAAAGCCTGCCAGAAAGCTTTCCTTTCGTCCGCTCCGGTACAGGTCCATTACCTCTATCTTACTCCCGCTACTCGTTATTCCATTGGCTTATGGAAACCAGCGAGCCCAAAAGAAAACGACAGTAATTTGTGCCAAAGAAAGGAGTTGTCGAAGCAGGACAAAAGGAGCGAGCGGAAAGAAAGCAAGTGGCAGAAGCAGCGAAGCAAGAGCAAGAGCAATAAATCAGCTGAAAACTAACCTGTAAATGCCCCCTCGCCTACAGCCAAAGCAAAAGGGGCAGGGGGCGCGGATACACTCCTAACCGGAGAGCCAACTAGCCCTTGCGCGGCCAAGAGGAATGTGGCCACTGCATGCAGTGAAAGAGTAAGCTTTTAACTTCCTTACTATTCTCTTAAAAGAAAAAGGAAGGGGAACCCTCTTCTGCATAAATGAAAAGGCAACATTGACTCCACCATCGTCATCATATCCGGTCGATTTGTCTATTCTAAGACCCATCTCGTTTCTTCCATCGAGAGCTACCCTTTTTTTCTAGTCGAGAAATAAAGCCTAAGCGAGAAAATAAGGAATTAAGGAGCAATTCCCTTAGTGACAGTAGCATCTTTCTTTCGAACATTCGGACATTGTAGGCTCTCCTCCTTTCCTTATAAGGACTGGGAAACAAAGACTCACATTCCCGGATAACCAGACAGTCTCGGAAGATATAACCCACTGCTCTGGTGTGCTTTGCTTGATAATTTCTTATTCAATGGAAGATCTGGTTGATAGAAATGGGAATAGATGGTTGATCAATTGCAGAAGGTTGATCCTTGCTCCTGTGCTTACTTACTAGAAAGTTTCTTATGCTTATTCGGAACTACGACTCTCATTGAATATTTGTTTCTTTTTTTCTCACCGACCGAAACCACTTTGACTGAGATTGGAAGTGGCACCTGCCATGGACAGGGACTTCTTCACTCAACTATGAGTACGGATCCGCTTTGTCGCCTTCTGAGCTATACGAAAGAACTCTCGCTTTCTAAACGGGAGCCCATAGGCCTAAGCCGAAAAGGTGGACGGAGAGAGGAACGAAGACCTTTGCTTTGAGATTTAATCAACAGTCCCGTGACAAGCATAAGAGTAAACTACGTCGGTCGAACCTGACGCCTAACACTCGGGATTCCATCCTGTTTTTTGCTCACTCCCTGGAGTTAGATTCTCAGTTTGATCTCTTTTCTTATCAGTTCGACTGAGCTTAATCTCTCCTTCTTTTTCACTATTTTAGTTACTGGAACAGCAAATGAAGATCTCTGGGAAGTCTCTTAAGGACTCCCTTGCCCACCTGAAGGAAGAGAAGTGATAAAATGACCTCGCTTACAACGTACAATTCCCTCTTTTCTGCCTAGAGTTCGCTACTTAGACTTCCGATATCTCTCCTGCGACTATTTTATTTCAAGTTAAAAAGGAGACTTTGCCCCTTCACTTCTGAACCCAACTACTCTTTCTTTCTCTCCTGCGGACCCTTCGCCTGCTAACAAGGAGAACTTAGCACAACTAACAACTTCTGCTCGGGCCTCTATCAAGCGAGGACCTTCGCTACATATACAGGACTCGAGAGCAAGAGAAAGATTTGTCAATGGGGACAGGGTATCAAACCTAACCCCCGGACTAATCACCTTCCCAACCCTATTTGAACTGAATTCCAGGCCCCGGAGAGATGAGACTGACTAATACTAATAGTAGAGTAGAGTCTATCCTCCAACGGACCCCTCTCCTGCGCTTATAGTGCCCACTGCCATGAAAGCTAAAATAGATGGGTTTTCAGCTTGAGCCCGTCGCCATCCTTTACTTTCACTTGCTTCTCTTCCTTCTGGCCAACCCTTCTTATCAGATAGGAAATCCCATCCCACCATATCTAGTGAGGGAAGCCGAGCCGGTCAAGAGAAGGTTGGCTCTCGTAAACTCGACGATCAGTCTTTAGGAGACCTGTTACTGTGCTACTCTTCACTGGTTAGAGATCTAACTGCATGGGTGACAGCCAGAGAAAAGAATCTCATCAACGGGACAGACACAACCCTGTGAAGAAGGATCGAACGTAGAAAGAAAGAATCATGCGCAACAGGCTTGGACCGCTCACTACTTGGGCTATTACTGGGAGACTGATCATCCAAAGGAGAGCAAAGAAAATAGGGTTTCGGTTGAGGTAAGGGAGGCTGGGCTATTCATTACCGAGCTACTCTACGTATTGGTAGGGCTATAACCCTCTCTTTGAAATCCCCTCTTCATCGGGTCAGGCTGAAAAGGCCTCGTTCTTCCTTCCTTCCTGAAAAAAGCCTAGTCTGCAGCTTGGGGCTGTCAGGATAGCTTCTTTGCCAGCAGTTCTACTTATTAGCTACCGAGTTCGGGACAAAGAGCAAGTAGTCTTACAGTAGCCAGCCCTCATTCCCGAGTCGCATTAGCACAAGCCACGAGCGAGCAGTCGCGATTTCCAAGTTCTCCTTATTAGAAGTCAAAGCCCTAGAGCACGGAACTAGAAAATCCTAGAAGTCACTTTTTCTTACCGGACATCGCATTATCAGGATTCATGAGGGCTGAGTATGCTCTTCACTGCAATACTAAACTCGACGATTCCTAAATCTATTGAAAGGTTGTCTAATGGTGGATTAGAGAGGAATTCAGCAACGACACTTCTCTCTCTTTATTCTTGAAACCTTCCCTCCATAAATTGTTGGCATAGTTCCGTTCCGCTGACGGTTGTATAGGATACAGTGCTCAATATACAAACTGCGAGGCAGGCAATCACGAGATTCCGTAGTACTACTTTGTGGCTTTCCTCTCGGGTCGAAGGTTAGAAACTCTGCGCTGGTCCCACCCCCCGAGGTGCTGGCCCCACCAGTTTCGAGCGTGCTCCCGGCGGCCTGCATGAGATATTGATTTAGATTCCCGCACAGTTCTGCGACGAGCTTGATCGTCTGGGGGGACCCATTTCGTGTGGTATCCTTGAAGGATTTGACCGCCTCTGGGCTTAGGATTAAATGAAAATAAGAATTCCCTATGGTCAGCATAAGGCTTGGCATTAAAGAGTACCACCCCAAGCAGATCGCTAAATTCATGGCAGCTGTGTTAGCAGTGATAACAGAAAGGTAGTTACTAACCATCTCGTATTCGTACCCCCTCCATATGAAATTGGAGAAACCCTGGTTAATGCTTTGGTGAGCCAGCGGTCGCTTTGGTAATAATTCCGGTATTATTTTATCTATTCCCATCTTGGGTTCTTTCCTTATATAGATTCAAAAATGATAAGAGATATGAGAAGAGGTAAACAGCTACTTGCTCTATAGATAAATTAGCTCATGACTCTATCTAAATACATGCTTTCTAGAGAGGGCTGATCATCTGGTAGCTCTACTGGGAAGCTAGATCCTGATATGCTACACTCGACAGCTGCTTTGAAAGTGCATCTGGCTGGAAATCCTTCTTACTTATCATTCAACGCGTAAGAAACAAGCTACTTATCCCTTACCCGCATTATAAGGCAGATGCTTTGATGTCTTAGCTAGTTTACCTGCCAACCGCTCATGCTCATTGCTCGTTCCAGGTATTTCACTTACCTGCGCATACACTTCCTATATTTTCTATAACATCCCATCTCGTTTCATAGCGACAGCTTCCCGAAAAGATAGACTTCCTATCCAATCCTTCACAGTCCCCCAGAGAGATCCGATGGTCTTTCACTCGCTCGCTTTCTTTCCCCGGAAGCTACTTCCGTCTCTCGATCAGTCACTATCCTATCTGAGCTTGGCTGACTTCCACTTTCTCTTCCCTAGCTTCAGGCATAAATTACCTACCCTCACACAATGCTAAGAGCTTGAAAGGAACTACTCTTTCCCCATATGTTCGCTAGTTTCTTTTATTTATAGGTAGTCCAATTCTTCGCTATCCACTACTGATACTGACTGGTAAGATAGAAATGCATCTTATATGCTCTATACTCGCTACGCTTCACTCGTTCACTGCCGGCATCTCTTTGAGAAAGAACCTAGGTAGGCTTGCTTACACAGCCTTAGTGCTTCGTTTGGTCACCGGCGAAGATCCTTTTAGCCAAACATAATTTATTCCTTGATCTGATCTCTTGTCGCCTTAATTCAGCATACTCCATAGTCTTAATCTTTGTCCTCTATGCTTTAATTAATAAATTCCGGAATCTTGCGTAAAGGCCTTGTGTACAGGTAGGAAGGAAGAGATAGTTGCTCGCAGGCCTCCACCAGAAGTGATGAATTGCTTTGATCCAATCTCCATTGCAGGTGCATAGCTAATGGCTCCCCACAGCCCGAGTAAAGGAACCTTTAGGTTAGGTTTTGCCACATCTGTATATCAGATCGCATGGAGCCATCCAGGGTGCTCTCCACACAAGACTCGGATCGTCCATATGGCTTTATGATTTCAAGCTTTCACTAGGTCTTGGAGTTGGCATAAAGAGGTCTTTTCTGTCTGGAAAGAATGGCGTAATAAAGGAAGAGCCTACTTTCGTACTCAAGGGTTGGTTTTGACTTTCCTTCTGAGACTCTTGAATCTGCTGCTCTGTTCTCCGGATCTGGAAGAAGCCCTGCCCTGCGCTTAGCTCGACTCCATCAGCAGTGGATTAGGTAGAGAAGATAGTTGTGAACGATTCCGCTCTTGTTGAAAAAGCTGTCATCCCTGTGCCCTGTGCTATCAATGAGTCAATGCCCGGACCTGGCTCCAGGATAGAAAAAAAGAAAAGGATCTTCCCTCTGTTATACACATTTTTGTTGACTCAGCCGGGAGTGAAAGATAATCTTATTCAAGTTCTCTAGAGTCAGTCTCAGTAGCTAGGACTGGTAGCATGCTTAGAGGAAGAAATGCCATTTAATCTGTTGTAAGCGCAGCTATTGGACTTCTTTTCTTGGCACGAACGGACTCCTTATACTACTGTCAGCATATGAATGAATTTACTCTCTCTGAATGGAGAGAAGAAGTTCTACTCTTTCACTGGCTGCTATCTTACTAAAGAGTGGTCCTCTCTTTGCTACCCTCTCGTCACTCGCTTCCTTTCGAGAAGACGAAGAGGATGACACTGGGGATCGTTCTTACTTAAAGAAATTCCCATGACTTGAGCCGGTAACTCCAAAAGGATTCTTGGCCACTGACTTACTGCTTTCATTCAAATGCCACTGATGCGTAAGACATTGAGTTGGACTACTTTCCTTCTGGTAATGCCTTTCTTTCCCTGCCTTGCCCTTCTCTCTGTGTCCCTGAGTGGGACCTTTGGCAAGGTTTGAGAGTGGATTTCGGCATGGATCTCCGTGTACTAAGCTTTCCTTTGCACCCAACGGAAAGATGCATGAAAAACCCCGTATTTTGAGCAGGGACCCAACATGGCCCGGAAAGCGAGCTTTGCATGGAAAACGGAAAACGCCTTCGCGCTTTGCAGCGCTTATTTTGCTAAATCTTTCCGAAGGGAAGAAGTCGAAACAAAGAGTCACTCCTTGCCTGCCCGCCTCAGGAAAAATCAAGGTCTCGGGAATTGTCTACGACCCCAGTCCATTTAACTAGTAATCGGTCGATGCCAGGTGCCATGTCTTTTCTTACTGTTGAACATTTCGGATCTTACACGTGTATAAATCCTAGGATAGAGACTATCTATATAGGCGTCGTTCTCCATCTCTATAATATATAATATGTACCGGGCGTCTCCTCCAATTATACTCATCGAAGCCCTTTAAATGGCCATGGGCATATGAAAGAGAAGGGGAAAGGGGTCGGCCGCCTTGAGGTAGCCAGGTGCTTGGGCCGAGGCTTCCTTCTCTCCCATTAGCTGTAGAGCATCCAGTTCAAGCAAGGGAAGAGTAGGATATCTTAGTTAGGGGGACTGAACTGGAATATCATCCTCGCTCTGGCCTTCCCAGCTGGCAAGGGAACAAGAGAGAGGAACTCATAGCTCACACCTCCCACGGTGCGGTGCTTTGGCTTAGCGAGGAAAGAGTGAGGTACTTCGCTTGGGTTCGCTTAGCTCGCAAAATCACATGCAAAGATAGGAGAATCACCAGTCTTATTGGCGAATTCCCAGTCTTTAGCTCCTTTCTCTCGATGTGATTCTTTTGTTCTAGTTGCTCCTCTCTTCTTTCGAGGAAAGTGGGAAACTCAACTCCTGGCTTTAGACGAGAAAGCCTTCTTTTACATCCCCTAGACAAAGAAATAGGAAATGCTACAACCCCTGGAATTGTAAATATGTTCTTTTGACGATGAACCACTCCGGTACAACAAGCTAAAGTGACCTCTACGCTTCGTTCCCGGTGCGTAGGGCCGATCCCCGTGTGCTAGAGGGAGGACCGGAAAGTTTGTGTTAAGCATATAGTTGGCTCTTGTCTTGTTTAGGCATTTTGTGCCCTCTCTGACGGCCTGCTTAGCGACAGAGCCACCTTCTTTTTTCTCACTCAGTGAGGAGGACAGGACAATCCCCCACTCCGGCGGTTTCTTTCTTTACAACCGGATTATACCCGGCCCGGTCCTATTTTAAACAAAAGAAGCAAAGAAGGGAAATCTTCGTAAAGGCAGCAAGGGGCAGCCAGGTCCAGCCATACATCTATATACGCAATATGCCAACTACACCTCTCTTTCCTCGGAACTGAAATAGCTGACCTAGTCTCTTAGCTACTTCACTCAGGTAGCTTGCTCATGAAACTCCCGTTGCCACATCGAAAGCCCGTCCAGTAGCACATGGCCAACGTCCATCGGCACCACCACAGGACTTGCTTAAGTTAATCAAGAAATGAAAAAGGAAATCCGACATGCTCATTGTTGTGTGAAATTAGAAGTCGATCTATTTATTACGACCAGCGCGGTTGTTCGTATTTCATTTTCTTCCACCTCTCCGTCCCCCGGCTGGCATCCGATTCTGCCCGCGGACTAGGCCTTATAGAATGGATTTAGTGGCTGAACCGCGTTACTCGTGATGGAATAGAGGTAATTCGCCGGGTCTGTCTTTTGCCCGGAGATGTGGGTTCGACTCCCGCTCACGACCATTCTTAAGAGTTTGTGCTCGACTGGCCAATCAAGTAAATCAACCGAAGAACGGGACTCTAGATAGTTCAACCAAATCTATCATTTGTCAGCTATATGAGATAACCTTTTCTCATTTTTAAAGAGCTTGTTAGGGCTAAAAAGAAATTCACTGATTTCACAGCTATATGAAATGCACTTTTTCACTTTGCATCTCCGTCGTATGAAGGGAAATTGATGTTTAATGAAAAATCCCAGGTTTATAGAATCTGGCAGAACAGCTGGGAATAGACTTCCTAGCCCGGGGAAGGTAAAGAAAGCAGTATCGAAGCCGGCCACTGACTTAGAGAACAGGTCTCCCCCTTTTCGAGTGAAGAAAGGAGTCGGTGCACTTCGGCATAAGCCTTACTATTCATCTAACTCTGTAAGCAGTCCTCCTCAGGGAAAAGAACAGTCCACGCATGAGCAAGTATTAAACTCTAACGGAACCCGGGGTTAGTAAAGATAGTTTACCTCCCCTGCCCACGAAGTACGAAGTGAGGGAGGTGTGCTTTCGTGCTTTGAACTAACCTTTACGCACTGAAAGCTCACGAAGGGACTACTTCCTTTCGATTTGAGGACTTTGATTGAATGAGATTCTAGATATCAAAACAGGAAGTTGCTATTTGAACTCGAAGCAACTGACCTTAATTCCCCCCCTGGTCTCTATCCTTAAGGAAGTCATGCTTTTGCCCTTTTGAGTGAGTCCTTTGGAGAACGGACTGTTACTAATCCGATGGAAAGAATCCTTGATCTCATCCAGGGAACGGAAACACAAGCTGTTGGTGGCTAAAAAGCACCCGGCTTGAAGCATCTTGGTGGTCTGGCTCATGGTAGGTTTTTTGGTTTTACATGCGGCCTATCGAATCGAAGCGAACTTAGGCCTTTTTGGTCCTATCGAATCTTCCTTTTCTGTATAAGAAGAGGTAAGGGCACGTAGCGTTTCACTCTTAACTTATTCTATTAGATAGGGGATGTTACCCAGACTTAGACCCTAAGTAATTCTTAGCGAAGCGACCAATCATAAGAATGAGATACGGACCTCCCTTTCAGTCTCCCTCCTTTCCCTTCATTCTAAGTAAGTAGCGGTCCAAGTCTCCTTCCCGACCGATCGAAGGGGGTAACAAGGGATAACTCCCAAAGAAGTAGTGTTTCATCTGCCCGATCCCTTACAAATTCTTCTTAGCTCTGAAGCATTCCCTCCGAAATCAGTCCATTCAAGAATAATAACAGGTTAAGGCCCCGTTCCACTAGATGAGAGGAAATAATCTTTCGCTTATGTGACTATAGGTCTTTTCCCTGGAGGCAATAATGGCTAGGAACAAAAGCTAGGAGTTAGCAGATTTAGATAAAGCTTGCTCGTGGCTTTACCTGCTCTTATCCATTGACGGGACTTCTTCAGCTAATGACTTAGGGAACCTGAAGGGCAAGGAAGAAGACTTCAAAGGACGACTAGATTATCTCCTATCATCTTTCGCTTCTATGCCTACAGGGCTTATCCCTGGATGGAATAATGTCTAGGACCTATTGTATTGGGTACAAGAGTTACCAGATGAATCGAAAGCTCGAAAGAGCAAAAAACTTATTTAGAGAAAGAATGATTAAATTCTTTACTTAGCCTGAAGGGCAATAAACGAGAGACTGAAAAGGAAGGTACCTCGAAACAAAAAGAAGGAACTCTAGCATCGGTCTATCGCTATACTACGAGGGTTGTTCTACCGACCGGCCCAGATGCTGACTACCTTAGCGTACGTCGCTCGGGGCCTACAAACCTCTCGTTAGCTCCATCCCTTCTTAAGCCTGTAACATATTTAGGTCAGCGGAGAAAGCGTGTCCCTCATCTGATGATGCAGGGGACCCGTCGACTTTCTCCCTCATTGGCTCGGGACGCTCGTAAGGTGCTTATTACAGGGGTACGGATACAACCCTTCATAGCACCTAAACTACGCTTTTTATAAAGCCATAGGCAAGTTTAAATCAATATTCAATCTAGAAGAGAACCAGCCTTAGTAAACTTACAGGAAAGAAAGGAACCTAATAAACTCAATCATACAAGGAATTAAGAGCTTACTTGCTTCTACATCCACTGGAACGGTACTGAAGCCGGAAGGCTAAGGACCGAGAATAAGAAACAACCTCATAAATCAAAAAATGGAGTAGAACTTGCTTTTGCACCTACAGCTTTTATCCATTGAAGGAATAGAGTTGAACAACTCCTTACTTAGACTGAAGGGAAAGAAAGGGAAACTTTGAACAACACTGACACAGGGAACTCCTCTTCAGGAATTGCTTCGGTACGGGAATCAGGACGTAAGGAAGGGACCGACAACTATACAATACGAAAATAAATAAAAGGGACTTCAGTCGATAACAGACCATAGGGAAGTAGAGCGTATAAAAACCATACCAATGGCACATATTCCAGATTTTCAACCTCATTGGCCCCGTTTTCCACATCCATATGCTTGAAACTTGGAAATAACTCTTTGATGGAGTCAGTAGGTAAATGCACATCCAGTCATACAACATAGAAACAGTAATTCATGTTCTTGTGGAATTACTTTGGTTATTAGTTAGGGATACAAATATGAAAAAAAAGAAGCCAGGTAAACAAGAATAGAAGTTCCCATCCAGCATCTACGTTGAGGCCTCGTTTGAACTCCCAATTACGGGTGATACGTCGGATAGACTCTATCTTAGAGATCTGGTAAATCCCCAACTACAAGCTCTCAGTTATAGAGTGACTCGGAAGTACTGCTTCTGATGATAGCTATGCTGTAATCGAAGAATCTCGATCTGTAAGAAATGCATATGAAAGCTGAATGCTGTCCTAAGCTTCGCTCAACCTGTGAAATGAGGGCAAACAAACGGATTGCAAAAGCTATCTTACAAGTTGCGGGGGAAAGGCAAAAAGAGGAAGCTGCGGAAGAACACAAATGGGCTAAATTAAGAGGAGGGTGGTAGTAGGTCTTTCTTACTCGTAAGCCCAAGCAAGCAGCCAATCCAGTAAGTAAGTGGAGCCTAGTCAACCACTGTAGAGCCCATTGATCGAACTTTGACAACTCTACCCACTTCTCTCACCTTTCTTTGTTCGCGAGTACTCGGAGTCGATTCATAACGAGCGGAGTCGTGCGTGACTCTCTATCTATAAACGTTCGCCTCACTACGCTTCCATGCGGGCGCTTGCCCATTAAGCTTGAAGTTCGTGTAAGAATACTGTTCTTAGGCATCGAATAAACACGGATAACCATCCTCCTTATGTCACTAATACTTACCGGGGTTGACAACAACCACTTATACTTGTCCTTACACTTACTACATGGGCACTCCCCTTGAACTAAACCAGCTCCTCGGCATTCCAGCTCTGCCTGCTCGCCGCCTTGCCTTAGAAATTCTTGATTGACCAGGTTTTTTGCTGGTCCCTTGTACTTAATAACATTTTTTCCATCTTTTGCGGTGTAGGTATAGGATTTCGGTGCTAAAAAGTATCCTTTGATGACTCTGTCCTCTAGCTTAAACTTTCCTAAGACAGAAGAAGAAACCACTTCCTCAGGTAGTGGCTTCCCAAGCACAACTGAGTCAGTGTCCGTGTAGTAGCTGTCCTCTCTTGAGATATAAGGGTACATATGGATCCTAGCGGAGGCTGTTATCGCTACTGCTAGTTGTACAGCTGAATTATTCGGTGGGTTCCAATAATCTGAGCCCGTCACGGTATTGGTATAGTAGGAAACGATGTAGTTGTTCTCGCTAAGCATATCACCGGATATCAACTCACTATTCCTAATAATATAATTATATCGATTTTGATCGCAGATCTCGGTTGTCGTGCTTTTGGGGTTAATACCCAATCTACCGTATAGCGAATTCATAAGGATCTTGTAAACAAAGGCCAAGGCATCATTGCCTGCTTTCCTTGCCTCTAACCTGCTCTCAAAGAGTGTGCTGACAAAGTCCCTGAATGGGCTGTTCCTCTTATTAAAGAGGTATCCTGATAGGGGAATCACAGTGTAGCCTAGGCCTCTTGCATACTTTAACTCCTCGCTATAGTACACTCCAATAAAATCCCCGGTTGGAAAGATGAGAGTGTGATTCTTGTCTCGATAGGGGAGAAATGGCCTCTTGATTGTCTTCGGACATACAACATATGCCTCAATAAAGCCAAACAAGCTATCTAAGTCTTTACCAACCAGATTTCCATGCCAGACTGGCACACCACCAGGCATAGGAAATTCCTTCATTACAAAGGGATAGAGAGAGTTCACATCGTAGTAGTATAGGTCCTCGCCGTATGGCTTGTATGTATCTGTATGACCCCCGTAGTAGGCCCGCCTTATAAATAAGTCTTCATTCCTATTTGGGATGTGGATAGGCCAATTAGAATCATCGTAGTATTTCATACGAAAGATGCTTAGAGCAAGTGAGGAAAGGGAAATCTTGCTTTCTATGTCCACGTTAAACAGCTTCCAATAAATCTCTTGAGCTTTTAGCATTACACCTCCAAGCAGACGGATGTCCTGCTTCATATAGTCTAACAAGCTTGATTTCAGACTTACCAGATTTGACAGTTTAATCTCATCATGTGGGATAGAGCCTTTCGAGCCTTCGTTTGCTGGCTGATGAACTCCTGTGGTTGCTGCCAGGAGGTATCCCATGGGATAAATAACCAACAAGATATCTGCTTGCCACGCTGCCCTTTCATAGCCACTTTTGGGGCTCCACTGGCAATCTCTTTCGAGCAAGAAAGTCACGGGGTATAGATATTGACGAATAAAGAAGTCCCGGGAGCTCGAAACTCAGCCAATTGACTCGTCCGAGTTCCTGTCAGGAGAGGGAACTAAGCAATCAAGTCTAGCAGTGTGCGACGCTTTATCAAAACCTTGTACAGAGCGGTTCTCCTCTACCTTGTGCCGCCCAACGGAGTCTGTCTGGCAGTTCTCCAATTGCTTTGTCCTCAAAATCTACCCGATGGGAAAGTGAGGGTTTCAGTGTCGATGAGAGACCTGTGAAAGAAGTTTCGGACGCATGGGGCTTAGAAGTTCGCTGATGATATGGATTCCTTCGTCCCATCAGGAGATGGCAAAAGGAAATCGACAACTTGCTATGCGGCGGCGCTGTGCCCTGGGTTGAAAAGCCAGGTAGAGACTAGCCGATCAAACTCTAGACTAGATGACTATATGATATGATCTTTCTTTTCCACTCTTTCCCGCAATCTTGTCCGTGAGACCTAACATCCGGTTTTCGCCTGATCCACTCCTGACGGTCCCGTTGGGAGATATACACAAAAGGAAAAATCAAGAAGAAGAAAAGTAAGGGTAGTACCCGCTGCGCGTGGTCCTGTGTCCAAGAGGGCCCCTTCTTTTTACTCAAATGGATGAGTGAGAGTGCACATTCGATAGTGTGCTCATAGGCAAAAGCACCCGCCCGGGACAGGCAGTCAAGTGCCGGCGAGACGTACAGTGTGCTAGCGGGATTGAGATGGAGTGGCGAGCAGTCTCATTTCCTTCCCCTATCCCTTCAAAGCCAAAAAGTTCTGATATCAACCCCGACATATCAAAGGATGCCGGATAGAGTGGCACTCCAGAAAGGAGGCTTCCTTCTCCGGGCAAAAAGGGGGCGGACGAGCCGAAGAGGTTGATTTAGTATCTAGCTCTTCCACTTAACTGAGGGCGGCCTCCCTATCCATTTCATCAGAGCCAATGGCCTCAGAATCCGCACAAGATCCTTCCATTTTAGTGAACTTAACGATAAAGAAAGGTGGAATCGGCTAAGTAAAGACATGGGTTGTACAATTCAATTTGTGATGGTGCGCGAAAAGCGCTAAGCCATGCTCTATGTAGCTAGAAGGCCTCTGACTGCGCAGTGTACCTATATGTACCTATGATTAATGACAAACTGAACATCACAATTCCCGTCGTTATTTCCCGTTCTCAGAACGTGAGGCTTTCGATCCTTGGCAGGTCGAAGGCGAGAGATGAAGTCTATCGTAGCAATCTTAAAGGCGGTAAGTTCAGAATACGTGGTTTCCATCTGCCCACAGGAGTTGGGCGGAGACATAAATGGTGGGGATTGCTATCTTGTCCTTTCACTTTTTTTTTACGAATAGGTAGGCGTACGAACGGGACAGTCCGATCAATATCTTCTTAGCCTAGTTCGGTTTAGTGCCCCCTGTCGGTTTGAATTTTATGTATAAAATGATTGAACTTGTTAGCCGCTCAAATACCTGTTTCATTGGCATCAAGGGCCTCAGCCTAAGCCTCGTAACCAAGAGCACTCGCTTCATCAGCGGAGGTTCCGGCCTACTAATAAAGGAAAAAGCATGGAGTTTCGCACAAGGTTAAGACCTCCCAGCCCCCTTTCGAATAGGGCTTTTGGTAGAGTAAAGAACGGATACAATCTCTGAACCGGACGATCCACTTGTCCTTCTTTTTTTTTTCTATCGACAGAAGAACTTTTTTATCGTGCCAGCTATAGTAACTTCTTTCTTCTTTCGTTCTCACTTAGATATCGATCTAGTAGAGTAAGCAGGAGTTTTCTAGGGTTCATGTGATCGTTGCCACGGGGGAAGCTTACCCCGCTCGAAACACTACAAGGACGTCTCCTTCTGGCGAGAAAGAATAGTAGAATAAGAAAGATCTAGCCAATACGAGTTGAAAGCCCCTTTGAGTGCTTCTTTGGTATCTTTTTACCCCTGATCTACGAGGAGAGTCTAACCAGCCTTGCAGGGCCTGAAACACCAATGAAGCATGGTTTTGAGATACGGGATGGCTGATTCACTTCATTATCGAGATTCAAATGGCTTTCTTTTGTTGCTCGCCGACAGATGTGCCTTCCCCCCCTTTCTTTGAACTAGGAATAGAAAAAACACCGCCCCTTTAAGCAAGGGGGGTTAACCCGTCTTGGATTGTAGAGCTGATCACATCAGCCAGACAGAAGACAATAATAACCCCGAAGAAGAAGAAGCGATAGAATCGGTAAATTCAGAACTGGTAGTTCCGTAGGGTTTGGTTGTTCCTTGATATGCAGAGTAAAAGGAAGTGCGAGTGGAGGCAGTTCCTGCCGATGAGTTCAGACGAAAGTGCCTAACCGAGCTTTTTGTTTAAGGAAGTTGGCCGTGGAAACGACATTACGAATCTTGTACCAACCCGTGGATCACATTTTGTATACATTGTCGAGAAGAAAGAAATCTGATTGCCTTTGATCAGCTATTAGTGCACCTATCTGACTACTTGGTCGTTAGATCTAGGATGTGACTCTAAAGTGCTGTCGAGATCGAACTCGCTATGAATCCCCTAGATATACGTGCTTGATGAACCCACTCGACTAAGCCGGAGCCGGTCAGATTGCAATTCTTATTCTTTGTCTTCGCCATCACCTTCTATCACCTACTTCCACCGTCAAGCCTCTATCAACACTTGAATGGAGAAGGAGATTGAGTATCCAAAAGGCAGTGAAGTCCTTATTACTGAGTCCAACCCTTCTACTAAGCCAGTGATACCCTTTTCAACTTTGCCCATTTATACCTGGTGCACGCACGAACGAATTCGTCAATCTGACATCTGACATTGGAGTCTTTTTTCCCTCTCGGAGACTACCCTCTATTAGTTCCTTGAAAGAATTCGTTCCAATGACTCTGCTTTATAGACCTAGAGGAGTGGCTACCTATCCTCTGTGAATGAGAACCATTAAGAGTGAGAAAGGCTATTCCTTTGGAAGTGGCATTGCCCATCTTCTTTCCATTCCTCTTCTTTGCTTTGTTTGACTTTCCTTTGCACTCAACCTACCCGCATAGATAGCCATCCCGCCTCGCCGACGTTCTGCTCTGCGAGCCTAATGTCGATAGTGAACTAGCTGCTTCCACTGCTTGATTAGCCCCAACGTGTGGACAATAGACTCTGGGAAGGGGAGAGTTAGTGACTTCACTTTACATCTCCCGATAGGCCGTAAGGTGAATAAAGATCAATAAAGGTTCAAACTACTCACCAGGCTCTGTATCTTTCACAATGGCTGCCTTAGCGGTTCAGAAAGGAGTTATGGGGGATTGAGTTCGGGAAGCAGGTTCCAATAAATACAGGATCCAATACATAAACTAACTATAACTAATTGGATGGTTAGAGTGGCGGAAAGCGTTTTCGGAGCTAAAGGATAAAACAGCGGCGGACGGAAGGAAGGTAAACGAGACGAAATGGGGTGAACCCAACCTTGTGAAGTTCCTGGAATTAGGGATAGCAGTTCACTATTATCTTGAACAAACACTTGCTCAGTATTAGATTGAATAATCCCTTTAACCTCTTCCGAATTCTCAATAGTAATTCGCATCCCTAATCTTCTTCTTTCAACCCGCGTGAACGGTATGGTGTCTATTCTTACAGACGACCACCTCCTTCGAAAGAGATCAGAGTAGAGGTAGGTGGATGGTGTAATTTCACTCTCAAAAGGCCGAATAAGGGACCGCGCACATTGATTAAACCTTTTTAGAGCTATTCGATCGATATCTCCTTAATATTAATAGAAAGAAGTTCCTGACTTACATTTCAAAAGTGGTTGGTTTTTCGGAGGAAAAAGAATCATTCGATTAGGCAAACCTGAAGCGAGAGAGAGCTTCTCGGTAGAGGTAGTCAAGCTAAGAGCTAGAAACTAGAAAGTAGCAATTCGGTTAAAATATTAATAGAAAAAAGTTCCTCGGTCTCAGTCAAGCCAGTAGCAAACCAAACCGGTCTGTCTGTCAATCGGAAGAAAGCTCTAGTTCAAATAGGTAACCCTGGAGCAATCGAAGGAAGACGGGCAAATGGTTGAAAGCCAGTACGGTACCAATGCTTTCTCTTTATGGTTTATAGATAGTAAGTAGTGAGCCAGTCAAGTAAGGCAGTCTCTGTCCCTGGTTGTTAGCAGGCTAAGGAAGGGTTCACTCTTGGACTTGGAAGTGTTGACAGGAGTGTGAGTCGAACGCCTTGCCGTAGCCCTCTATCTCTACCGCACCGTGGGCTTTCATTATCTTCCCACAGTGGTCGTACTTCAAAGCTATATCCAAGGTATTGGTTCCTATCAGGCTGAGCTCCTTGCTCAAAGCAGCTTGATAGCCTTTCTCAGACCGGGAAAAGAAGTGGAAAGCGGAGTGAAAGAGGGAAAGCATTCTTTCTAATTTGCATTGCAGGGAATCGATCAAATAAAGGCAGGCGTGAGGTTGGATGTTCCATTGACTGCTGGGATAGCTTCTAGTAGTTTCAATACAAATAGCAATTGATTTAGCAAGACTAGCCGCTCAGTGTTTGCAATTGAATCAGCTCTTGGTCTGATATTTAGATCATAAAGCGGTGCTATTTCATCCGCTGTGGGAATAACCTCTCCATCTCATGCCCTGGGTTGTTCAAGAAGGGATTGACCTCACACTTCAAGCTGGGAAAAGCAAGGCCCAAAGCCTTCTTCTTTACCCTTTCCAAAAGCACTAGGCGTGGTATACGTGGTATAATAGGCTCGTCGTCTCTTTTCTTTCCTGTTATGCCTCTTAAAGCCCAATGAGCTTCGGGTGCTATTGCCCCCTTCCGAGAACAGATGAATGCTACTGACTTTGGTTCTTTCACCGAGTGTTGGATCCTTCTACTATCCCTTAAAGAAATAGCCATTCTAGCATCGCGTATTCCTCCAACTCCAACAATGGATTCTTCTTGCTTTGGCTGATCTGATCACAGAAGCAAAAAAGGCTCTTCCTGATGTGAGATTGACTGGTCGCTAGGGTGAGCAGTAAAGACTAGCACCGGATTCTATACCAGCCCTTTCTCTCCCTCTCAGAAGGAGAGTGGAATCCCTTGGCTACGAAAGAAGGCTAGGAATCTTATTCATAAGGGGAACTGCTGGAAGAAAAGACAGGCTTTTAACAAGCAAGAGAACCTGACATGTGGGGGGTGGTTTGGAGCTCTTCCTTCTCCTTTTCCTATTCAATGAAAGAAGCCATCTCTCTGTGGCTTTGGAAGCAAGCTCTTCAAAAGAAGGAAAGTATATAAGAGCTGGTGGATCCCCCTCGTAGATTTACTGTTCTGTGCGAAGAAGGATCAGCCGTGTAATAAGAGGTAGGATTTGTCTACGAGATTCTCGTACTGCCCTCTAAAGTAAGTCTCCTGCGGGCCTCTTCCTGATTGGCCCCAAAAAGCGGGATACCTTCTAGCTCTTAAAGGGAGGATGCTTCCCCGTCCCGATTCGCCATTGGCCCTGGCGCCCAAGGCATTATCAATTCTCGTGGGGTGCCTCTACTCCCTTCTTTCGGAATGGTATGTGGGCCTTCCTCAAGCAATCGCAATCCCCTATGACTCAACCTTTGTTCTTGTGCAAAAGCGTCCTCCCCTTCCTGTTTTTCGAGCTCACTAAGGCAAGCGGCTTCCTCAAGCGCCCCATTTGTGTCTGTTTGCGATCGTGCCTAGCCGGGCAGTTCATAAGGAGCTGCTATCTGGTACCAAGCACTAAGCACTCTTTATTCTCTGGTAATATAGATAAAGTAGGTGTCGGGTTTGTTAGGCTATACCTAGGATCCGCCTTCCTTGTACTGTTGTAAGTTGGGAAAAGGTGCCCCAAGCCAAAGGGAGGGCTATCTCCGGATTAGCTTCTAGAGACTCGGCCTCTGTTCTCGTGAGCTAGGTTTCATTTAATAGATAAGTTTGGTCTCTGAGACCGCCGAGTAGTCGTAGGTAAGTAGCAGCTATCTCCGCCTCACAGCATCAGGGCAGGTGTAATAAAAGAAAGTCGTGGTTTTGTTTTTCGTATATAAATTATAAATGGATCTGCCTTCTTTGTACTTAGAGGTGCGAGAAGGTGCTGACAAAGAACCCCAGGTTCTAAGATAAGATCTATTCCTTAAAGAAAGGGTAGTCTACGAGTTTCTGGTCCTGACCAATGGTGGCCGTGCTTTCCAACTCAATCCCCTGGGAACCCCGAGCGTGCTGGCTTTCCTACTATATGTAGAGATCTCTCAGTGGCTTGGTTCTCGTGGAGCTAAAAGTCGGGTGTTGTCAAAGGCGGGCTTAACGGGGACCTTATCGGACGGGGTTGGCTTGAAGGCTTGGGAACTTGATTTGATTGGCGGGGTTACCGCACTTCTCCTTCCAAGAAAAGGGAAAGAGTTCATGCGGAGTGGGACCGATAAACCAGACAACTTGGAAAGCCTTATTATTATTAGTAGACTGAACCGACTGACTCAAGCCAAGGAGCGGCTCGAAAAGCAAGAAGGAAAAGTCCTCACTTTAAGAGGGAATTTGGGAGCTTAGACCCTGACTTTGGAATGGAGCGAAGGGAAGCAAACTCACTTAGGCAGCTCGAAGCACAGGGAAGGTATACCGATTAGTCCCACCCGGGAAAGCAGAAAGCGAAAAGAAAAGAGGGGTTCGGGAGACTAGCAATGAAACGGATATATTCTCGGGTTTCAACTCCTCTCCTATAAGGTTTCATATCAGTCAGTAGTAGGGTATCTCCTTCTGGTTCTGAACGCTGGTCAAGTTGCTGTGTATTCCCCTTAGCATTACCGATGAGCTGCTCCCTCCCACGGTTCACTACCACTACCCGGTCTTCCATTTTCATTGATAGCTTCCGCTGGAGCACTTGCATTCGTGATTCGAATAATTCCTTTCCTTCTTGCTAGCCTTCTTCCTCTATTGCTCTTGTCGAGCTCCAGCCCGATCCCTGTGATCTCGTACTTGGCCTTCCCCCTCCCTTTCTCTTCGTCCCGGGATGGTTCCCGAGCTTGGACTTAGGCTCAATCGCAGCTTAAAAGGCTCGCTCGCTGCATCCTTTTCGTTGGTAATGGTTTCAGTTTTTGAATGGATATCCCAATTGGGTGAATTATTCAACCTATTTTTCTTCTTGGCTTGGCAGCGAAATGTTCCAAGGAGCAACTTCCTTATTATATATATTAGGAGGTTCCCCTCTTGTCTTTCTCTTTCTATTTCATTTCTATTTAATCACTCTCAATGAGTACAGAAAAACGAATCCAATCTGTTCTTTTAATTAAACAAGAAGTACCACCAGTGTGATAGAATGCGATTCCGAGTGAGAAGACGTAGGATAGAAGGTCTAGGATGGAACCGAATCGAGCCTACGGGGAAGTTTATCCTTATAATGCCAAACTCAATTAGAAGCAAGCAAGGCTTTATTTTATTGTAGTCGGGGAAAGAATCCCGGGGTTGATGCTGAACCAATTATTCCATTCCAGAGCCCAGAGGAAGAATAAAGAACATTCCATGCTGCGAGGCATCGCCTGTTGTACAGTTGCTGTAGCCTAGGAGCCAACCTAGCTAAGGCAATATCCCAAAGTAGGGGCAGCTCACTGTGTAGATAGATGCTCTTTCCTCTTGCGGGAAAGCTATTCCTTGAGTTGAGATACTACTGCTTAGATTAGATAGTTAGCTTAGTAGATGCTTTCTTCTAGCTCTACCATTTGAAAAGCACTTATCTTGCGTTCTTGAGTTCGTTTTTTGTCTTGTAGCTACTACCAATATGCTATATGCTATGCAAGTGGTAGAATTGATCATTCAAAGCGCTCAGGGCTTGGAAGACTCTGACAGAGGAATAATCAGAATCAGAGGGAGGGGTACCAAACAACTATGTAAGGCTTAGACCTTTCGTATACTGCTTGGGTAGCTTTCTCTTCAAGCACTCTTGCCTTAAGAAGGGTTAGCTATGTTTCAAGCACTCATTCTTGAAAGAAAAGAAGTCAATAGTCCCTAAAACTACTAAACGTAATATAACTGCTCTATAGTTAGAAAGCGTCCTCCTCCTATACTATTACTATATTATATAGAAAGCTGCTATAAAAGCAAGACAACTGCTATGCTATGAAAGTGGATGTATAGGCATCCTATCCCATACCCAATCCAAGAGAGCATCCTAGTGGGCCTCTTTGTTGGCGGTTAACGTCTCATTTTTTCATTGCGAGGTGAAGATAAGATAAAGCCAATGAATCCGCGGAGAAGGGCCATAAGCAGGTCTTCTGTCTGTTCGATACTCTTAGTCACTGGCGACTGTCCTTTCCTTATAACTTACAAGCGAGAAAAGCCCTTCTAGAAAGGCTGAGGCTAAAGGGACTATTATCCCTCCGGGATAGGATATTCTCGTGGATTTATGCCAAAATGGCAGATCCATGTCTCCCTATCGGCTAGCCTTTCGGCTTCCCCTCCTACTTCTATAGCCTTTGAAAGCAGTCAAGAAGAAGGTAAACATCTAAGTAATCTACTGCCCTAACTAAACCACCAATAGGGGCCAAACCCACCCTGGTGGATACTCTGCATCAACTCCTGGGAAAAAGCATGCTTAGGGCGCTGACTCCTTCACCTTCAATAGCAAAGAAGCAAAGCCCGCTACCACGAATACTCATCTTGATGATGGCACTCGGTTTCCTCATTACCTTAAGCCTTGTCTTTATCGGTGTGTACCTGAGTTTAGTAATTTGTGCCTTTTCGTTGGTAAGGGAAGGTTACCAATCTTTGTATCGTAAGTCAGGTTAGTGGCAGCGTATGAAGGTGAGCCTGCCCTACGGAATGAAGGCTGCCTTCAGTTTAGACTGCAAGTGAGCAACCAATCCCTAGAGTGTGTCAAGAGCGCCTACCCTGCCCGAGGGTGCAAGTCCGTTATCAATCTCCCTGCTTCTGCTTCACCTCATTGTTACGCTTGCCGCACGCCGTCTGGTTCCTTGCATCAGGGGGTGTGCATGGATGAGAGTCCCTCATAGAGCGTGAAGGTCAATGAGTTCTCAATGCCTTCTTCCTCCCGCAGCCTTGGATTATACCAAAAATCGTGCATCAAAGACCCGATCTCTTTTTGTTTTTGTATCTTGAGTGGCTGCTGTACCGTGTCCCGAGAAGGGCAGGTGGACTTGCCAGTGTACCGGAGTTCACTACCCGAATGCTTTCCGCTTTAACTGAGATTGGGCTTTTAAGGCCTATTTTCGCTGTGTAGCAGCGTGATCCAGGGAAGGGGTGAATCTGAGTTGAAAGCCTATTCGCTAACATCCTAATCTGGGTCAAATATCCGATTGGAGGAGAGAGTGGTACCGTACTGGCTGGAATTCCTCACTCATAAAATAGTGGTTGGATAGGCCTTTAAAGGATAGCCAACTTAGTAGCCGTTTAAAGAGGATTTCTTCGACCGATATGCCTCTTTCCAGATAGGAACCAGCTTCGAAAAAGAATGGAAAAGCAAGTGAACCTCGCGTCTAGCTGTCGATTGGTCTGATCACTGTCGTACCCACCTGCTTAAGTCGGTGTATCGGAAAGATATTTCGGGGTGAATCCATGCTGGTTAGCATCGCAGAAAGACCGAACTAAAAAAGATAAGCTCCTTGATTATGTATGCTATATTTGCTACCTGGATACCCAAACTCGCTAAAAGAACCGTCTCGTATAAGGGCGATCGCGAAAGTGGGTCTTGTGTATCCAGTTTAAATCGGTCGATTGGCGTGTGCTTCTGGCTCTAATTCCTAATCCGTGGGATGAAAGGACTCTTCTGATCTGATTTGGAGAGGGATGAAATCACTGGGGAAGGACTGAAAGCTTTCTTTTCCCACGGTGCGGTATAATGCTAATCGAATCTCTTTAGCATCTTGCTGTTCTGTGTCCTTAGTTCTTACTAGTCTCAGTATCACAAGAAGTATCAAAGTATAACCTAATAGTAGCAGTTTCTTAATGGATTGACTTTTCCCTTCCAGTCGTCAGCCAGTTGCCCTTTTGACAGGTGAGGCGGGCCCCTTTCACCAGTGGTCCAAGTACAGGAACTGGTAAAACAAAAGGGGTCTCGAACTACAAGGATCTGAACACACCTCCTTGATCTGGGAGATGGGTTATGTAGGCGTACAACTGTTCCTAAGTTTTCTTCGATCGCAAAAAAGGCCAAAGAAGGTTTTGGGACTGAGCTTGTATCAGTACTTCGGTATAAGATGGAAGTCGCATAAACAAAGACACCCTCTAGCAGCATTGGCAGAAGCAAAAGCCCTTCTAGAAAAGAACAGTCAGTCCCGCGGTGAAGCTAGCTTTCCGTAACGGGCTGCTCCCTCTTTCATTGGGTAAATGTTCGAGATGGCTAGTCATTGGTCATTGAAGGCTTTCTTTTCTTTCTCTTCGTGTGCAAGGGAAGGTCTAATCTGCGAGACTATTGAGACCGTGGAATAGGATGTGAAGCTTGTTTCTGAACACCGTTTCTTTTCATTCATGGTATCTTTCCATTGCCCTATGGTTGGTAAAGGTGCATTCCCTCTTCCGTTAGTTGTTGAAATGTCTTATGTAAGTAAAAGCGTGGTTACGGCCCCGTACATCTCTTTTTTTCTTTCTTTGAGACTCGGGGACAGGGACTCAGAGGGAGAAAATGTGTGACTTGCCAATGTCAAAGCTTTTTCTTCTTTGAATCCAGACTCAGGTCCGATCGAGGTTATCTTCTTCCTTGTCTACCCTAGCCCCTTTAGTGAGGTACCTTCACCTTGGTGTTGTAAGGTGCATTTGCTTTAGCTTGAGTGCTTCCATGCTTGCTTCCCGTCTATTCCCTCTTAGTCCGTCTAGTAGATCGAGTTCATGTGCTTGGAGGTATATCTTCATCCCCCGATGGTCGTATTGTGGTAAGGTTTCCTTTTCTTCTTGCTTTATTTGATTTGAAAAAAACTGCTCTTTCCGTTCCGCTTTTCATGCTTTTTTGCTTGCTGCTTGTTAACAGCTTTCCCGTCGTCCTTTTTCTTTCCTCAGTTGATGTCTTCGATCGTGTAACCTTACTTCTCTTTCCCTCTATCCCGCCAGCCAGCCTACTTTACTTATTCCGCCCATTACTACCGTCTTCCGTAAAAGCGAAGGCTTCAGGTCTATCCCCATTGCAAACTTTCTTAGTTGTCTCTTGCTTTTTCCTCTTTTTTAGAATCTCTTAGTCCGGCTATTACGTATATCCCGTAGTCCCTATGTCTGATGCTGGCCCTTTCGTCCTAGCTTTCCATTCCGTAAGCATTCCAAACCCTACCCTGGAAGGCTGACTGCTTTTTGGTTGTTGCAAGGGTCGATGTAATTGAGGGTTGTCTGCTAGCCTGTGTAATAGTCAGTACTAGCCCCCAATGGCTTATCTTCTTTTCTTCTAGCATCTCCCGGGGGACCCTTTCCTTTGCTTCGAAGAAATCCTATCATCAGTAGGGGCCTAATGCCAGTCTTCGAGGCAAGCGAATCAATCGTATCAACGCACTAATCCTTGTGCTAATTATTGTAGTGCTTTACTCAGTCTCTCCGTCAGTATGACAAAATGCATCTGATTTGATTACACTTCTCAGATAAGGATGATCTTCTGAGTTTCTTAGTGTGTGAAGTCTATTCTTGCTTGACTTGTTGGCTCACCCGAGGCGAGGACTGAGTTTGCTTTCTTTCTTGCTTTGTATTGAGGGTATGTGTATGCGGTTGTAGGACATGCTCTTTCTTGTTTATTGTTAGAGGTTTCCTTCTCTTATTGTCTTTGTCTTGTATGGCGGGACTGGTTCTTCTTTTGTATCACCATTTGATAAGGAGAATGTGTCAGAGCTCTCCCGGCGAAAAGGAATCCGCTTTCTTATCATTTCAAGCCTTGGCAGCAGTTCATTCCTACCGTACTCCGGCTATTCTGTATCGCGTAGAGCACTTACTCTGAGTCTGAGTCCAAGTCCAAGTTCCCTAGTTTAAGACTCAGTCTGGTAGTGTCCCCTTGTGTGGTATAAGGGGCTTGTAGCTTTCAATGTGTTCCTTCTTGCAGTGAAGTAAGGAACGATGGATCTCTCTTCCTCCATTGGCCTAGTCTTTTACTAAGGATTAGAATCCTTCCCTAGGAGGGCTTGAAAGGATCTCTGTTCCGGGTAGGAGTTGGATCGCCATCCCCCGCACTTCTGAGGGCCCCTTCCTTATCCTGGGTCAGCCTTTCTCTCCGGCAGTGGTCCAACCTTAAATGCAACTAGTGGTCCCTCTCTTGGTGTGGAACCCACTGATTGATGGGGAAGGAAAGCAAGGAACTCTGATTGCCAGGGTAGGCGGGATAAAGGCAGGTGCGTTTCATCTTTCTTATATCGGAATAGCAGCTGTTAGGAGTTAGCGCGAAGGAGCTCTTTCACTGAATCCTCATCATTCAAAAGGAATTGATAGAGGGGCGAATACAACTTACAAATTATCCGAGAAAGGCAAGGCAACTAGTGCGCTCTTTGAAGGAAGAATGCGCAGTTAGGACAAAAAGGCTCTTTTTTGGGCAAATGGACAGTGATTAGTTATGTGAAAGAAGGGCTTGTTTGCGACGTGAAATGGCATAGGTTTATCTCAGATGCGGGATTACCGGTCTTTACTGAGTTAGCACAGCTATTGAATTCACGGCAAGGATCTTATTTTATTAATAAAGCTTTCCAATTGGCTAAGGGACATAGCTAAGGAAAAGCTCATCGAAGATGCCCAGAAGGAACTGCAAGAGATGAGACAGTTGCTTTCACTAAAGGACCGAAGTAGCCATAATAGGATGAATCAAGACTTGCCTTTGAAAGCCTGCCAGAAAGCTTTCCTTTCGTCCGCTCCGGTACAGGTCCATTACCTCTATCTTACTCCCGCTACTCGTTATTCCATTGGCTTATGGAAACCAGCGAGCCCAAAAGAAAACGACAGTAATTTGTGCCAAAGAAAGGAGTTGTCGAAGCAGGACAAAAGGAGCGAGCGGAAAGAAAGCAAGTGGCAGAAGCAGCGAAGCAAGAGCAAGAGCAATAAATCAGCTGAAAACTAACCTGTAAATGCCCCCTCGCCTACAGCCAAAGCAAAAGGGGCAGGGGGCGCGGATACACTCCTAACCGGAGAGCCAACTAGCCCTTGCGCGGCCAAGAGGAATGTGGCCACTGCATGCAGTGAAAGAGTAAGCTTTTAACTTCCTTACTATTCTCTTAAAAGAAAAAGGAAGGGGAACCCTCTTCTGCATAAATGAAAAGGCAACATTGACTCCACCATCGTCATCATATCCGGTCGATTTGTCTATTCTAAGACCCATCTCGTTTCTTCCATCGAGAGCTACCCTTTTTTTCTAGTCGAGAAATAAAGCCTAAGCGAGAAAATAAGGAATTAAGGAGCAATTCCCTTAGTGACAGTAGCATCTTTCTTTCGAACATTCGGACATTGTAGGCTCTCCTCCTTTCCTTATAAGGACTGGGAAACAAAGACTCACATTCCCGGATAACCAGACAGTCTCGGAAGATATAACCCACTGCTCTGGTGTGCTTTGCTTGATAATTTCTTATTCAATGGAAGATCTGGTTGATAGAAATGGGAATAGATGGTTGATCAATTGCAGAAGGTTGATCCTTGCTCCTGTGCTTACTTACTAGAAAGTTTCTTATGCTTATTCGGAACTACGACTCTCATTGAATATTTGTTTCTTTTTTTCTCACCGACCGAAACCACTTTGACTGAGATTGGAAGTGGCACCTGCCATGGACAGGGACTTCTTCACTCAACTATGAGTACGGATCCGCTTTGTCGCCTTCTGAGCTATACGAAAGAACTCTCGCTTTCTAAACGGGAGCCCATAGGCCTAAGCCGAAAAGGTGGACGGAGAGAGGAACGAAGACCTTTGCTTTGAGATTTAATCAACAGTCCCGTGACAAGCATAAGAGTAAACTACGTCGGTCGAACCTGACGCCTAACACTCGGGATTCCATCCTGTTTTTTGCTCACTCCCTGGAGTTAGATTCTCAGTTTGATCTCTTTTCTTATCAGTTCGACTGAGCTTAATCTCTCCTTCTTTTTCACTATTTTAGTTACTGGAACAGCAAATGAAGATCTCTGGGAAGTCTCTTAAGGACTCCCTTGCCCACCTGAAGGAAGAGAAGTGATAAAATGACCTCGCTTACAACGTACAATTCCCTCTTTTCTGCCTAGAGTTCGCTACTTAGACTTCCGATATCTCTCCTGCGACTATTTTATTTCAAGTTAAAAAGGAGACTTTGCCCCTTCACTTCTGAACCCAACTACTCTTTCTTTCTCTCCTGCGGACCCTTCGCCTGCTAACAAGGAGAACTTAGCACAACTAACAACTTCTGCTCGGGCCTCTATCAAGCGAGGACCTTCGCTACATATACAGGACTCGAGAGCAAGAGAAAGATTTGTCAATGGGGACAGGGTATCAAACCTAACCCCCGGACTAATCACCTTCCCAACCCTATTTGAACTGAATTCCAGGCCCCGGAGAGATGAGACTGACTAATACTAATAGTAGAGTAGAGTCTATCCTCCAACGGACCCCTCTCCTGCGCTTATAGTGCCCACTGCCATGAAAGCTAAAATAGATGGGTTTTCAGCTTGAGCCCGTCGCCATCCTTTACTTTCACTTGCTTCTCTTCCTTCTGGCCAACCCTTCTTATCAGATAGGAAATCCCATCCCACCATATCTAGTGAGGGAAGCCGAGCCGGTCAAGAGAAGGTTGGCTCTCGTAAACTCGACGATCAGTCTTTAGGAGACCTGTTACTGTGCTACTCTTCACTGGTTAGAGATCTAACTGCATGGGTGACAGCCAGAGAAAAGAATCTCATCAACGGGACAGACACAACCCTGTGAAGAAGGATCGAACGTAGAAAGAAAGAATCATGCGCAACAGGCTTGGACCGCTCACTACTTGGGCTATTACTGGGAGACTGATCATCCAAAGGAGAGCAAAGAAAATAGGGTTTCGGTTGAGGTAAGGGAGGCTGGGCTATTCATTACCGAGCTACTCTACGTATTGGTAGGGCTATAACCCTCTCTTTGAAATCCCCTCTTCATCGGGTCAGGCTGAAAAGGCCTCGTTCTTCCTTCCTTCCTGAAAAAAGCCTAGTCTGCAGCTTGGGGCTGTCAGGATAGCTTCTTTGCCAGCAGTTCTACTTATTAGCTACCGAGTTCGGGACAAAGAGCAAGTAGTCTTACAGTAGCCAGCCCTCATTCCCGAGTCGCATTAGCACAAGCCACGAGCGAGCAGTCGCGATTTCCAAGTTCTCCTTATTAGAAGTCAAAGCCCTAGAGCACGGAACTAGAAAATCCTAGAAGTCACTTTTTCTTACCGGACATCGCATTATCAGGATTCATGAGGGCTGAGTATGCTCTTCACTGCAATACTAAACTCGACGATTCCTAAATCTATTGAAAGGTTGTCTAATGGTGGATTAGAGAGGAATTCAGCAACGACACTTCTCTCTCTTTATTCTTGAAACCTTCCCTCCATAAATTGTTGGCATAGTTCCGTTCCGCTGACGGTTGTATAGGATACAGTGCTCAATATACAAACTGCGAGGCAGGCAATCACGAGATTCCGTAGTACTACTTTGTGGCTTTCCTCTCGGGTCGAAGGTTAGAAACTCTGCGCTGGTCCCACCCCCCGAGGTGCTGGCCCCACCAGTTTCGAGCGTGCTCCCGGCGGCCTGCATGAGATATTGATTTAGATTCCCGCACAGTTCTGCGACGAGCTTGATCGTCTGGGGGGACCCATTTCGTGTGGTATCCTTGAAGGATTTGACCGCCTCTGGGCTTAGGATTAAATGAAAATAAGAATTCCCTATGGTCAGCATAAGGCTTGGCATTAAAGAGTACCACCCCAAGCAGATCGCTAAATTCATGGCAGCTGTGTTAGCAGTGATAACAGAAAGGTAGTTACTAACCATCTCGTATTCGTACCCCCTCCATATGAAATTGGAGAAACCCTGGTTAATGCTTTGGTGAGCCAGCGGTCGCTTTGGTAATAATTCCGGTATTATTTTATCTATTCCCATCTTGGGTTCTTTCCTTATATAGATTCAAAAATGATAAGAGATATGAGAAGAGGTAAACAGCTACTTGCTCTATAGATAAATTAGCTCATGACTCTATCTAAATACATGCTTTCTAGAGAGGGCTGATCATCTGGTAGCTCTACTGGGAAGCTAGATCCTGATATGCTACACTCGACAGCTGCTTTGAAAGTGCATCTGGCTGGAAATCCTTCTTACTTATCATTCAACGCGTAAGAAACAAGCTACTTATCCCTTACCCGCATTATAAGGCAGATGCTTTGATGTCTTAGCTAGTTTACCTGCCAACCGCTCATGCTCATTGCTCGTTCCAGGTATTTCACTTACCTGCGCATACACTTCCTATATTTTCTATAACATCCCATCTCGTTTCATAGCGACAGCTTCCCGAAAAGATAGACTTCCTATCCAATCCTTCACAGTCCCCCAGAGAGATCCGATGGTCTTTCACTCGCTCGCTTTCTTTCCCCGGAAGCTACTTCCGTCTCTCGATCAGTCACTATCCTATCTGAGCTTGGCTGACTTCCACTTTCTCTTCCCTAGCTTCAGGCATAAATTACCTACCCTCACACAATGCTAAGAGCTTGAAAGGAACTACTCTTTCCCCATATGTTCGCTAGTTTCTTTTATTTATAGGTAGTCCAATTCTTCGCTATCCACTACTGATACTGACTGGTAAGATAGAAATGCATCTTATATGCTCTATACTCGCTACGCTTCACTCGTTCACTGCCGGCATCTCTTTGAGAAAGAACCTAGGTAGGCTTGCTTACACAGCCTTAGTGCTTCGTTTGGTCACCGGCGAAGATCCTTTTAGCCAAACATAATTTATTCCTTGATCTGATCTCTTGTCGCCTTAATTCAGCATACTCCATAGTCTTAATCTTTGTCCTCTATGCTTTAATTAATAAATTCCGGAATCTTGCGTAAAGGCCTTGTGTACAGGTAGGAAGGAAGAGATAGTTGCTCGCAGGCCTCCACCAGAAGTGATGAATTGCTTTGATCCAATCTCCATTGCAGGTGCATAGCTAATGGCTCCCCACAGCCCGAGTAAAGGAACCTTTAGGTTAGGTTTTGCCACATCTGTATATCAGATCGCATGGAGCCATCCAGGGTGCTCTCCACACAAGACTCGGATCGTCCATATGGCTTTATGATTTCAAGCTTTCACTAGGTCTTGGAGTTGGCATAAAGAGGTCTTTTCTGTCTGGAAAGAATGGCGTAATAAAGGAAGAGCCTACTTTCGTACTCAAGGGTTGGTTTTGACTTTCCTTCTGAGACTCTTGAATCTGCTGCTCTGTTCTCCGGATCTGGAAGAAGCCCTGCCCTGCGCTTAGCTCGACTCCATCAGCAGTGGATTAGGTAGAGAAGATAGTTGTGAACGATTCCGCTCTTGTTGAAAAAGCTGTCATCCCTGTGCCCTGTGCTATCAATGAGTCAATGCCCGGACCTGGCTCCAGGATAGAAAAAAAGAAAAGGATCTTCCCTCTGTTATACACATTTTTGTTGACTCAGCCGGGAGTGAAAGATAATCTTATTCAAGTTCTCTAGAGTCAGTCTCAGTAGCTAGGACTGGTAGCATGCTTAGAGGAAGAAATGCCATTTAATCTGTTGTAAGCGCAGCTATTGGACTTCTTTTCTTGGCACGAACGGACTCCTTATACTACTGTCAGCATATGAATGAATTTACTCTCTCTGAATGGAGAGAAGAAGTTCTACTCTTTCACTGGCTGCTATCTTACTAAAGAGTGGTCCTCTCTTTGCTACCCTCTCGTCACTCGCTTCCTTTCGAGAAGACGAAGAGGATGACACTGGGGATCGTTCTTACTTAAAGAAATTCCCATGACTTGAGCCGGTAACTCCAAAAGGATTCTTGGCCACTGACTTACTGCTTTCATTCAAATGCCACTGATGCGTAAGACATTGAGTTGGACTACTTTCCTTCTGGTAATGCCTTTCTTTCCCTGCCTTGCCCTTCTCTCTGTGTCCCTGAGTGGGACCTTTGGCAAGGTTTGAGAGTGGATTTCGGCATGGATCTCCGTGTACTAAGCTTTCCTTTGCACCCAACGGAAAGATGCATGAAAAACCCCGTATTTTGAGCAGGGACCCAACATGGCCCGGAAAGCGAGCTTTGCATGGAAAACGGAAAACGCCTTCGCGCTTTGCAGCGCTTATTTTGCTAAATCTTTCCGAAGGGAAGAAGTCGAAACAAAGAGTCACTCCTTGCCTGCCCGCCTCAGGAAAAATCAAGGTCTCGGGAATTGTCTACGACCCCAGTCCATTTAACTAGTAATCGGTCGATGCCAGGTGCCATGTCTTTTCTTACTGTTGAACATTTCGGATCTTACACGTGTATAAATCCTAGGATAGAGACTATCTATATAGGCGTCGTTCTCCATCTCTATAATATATAATATGTACCGGGCGTCTCCTCCAATTATACTCATCGAAGCCCTTTAAATGGCCATGGGCATATGAAAGAGAAGGGGAAAGGGGTCGGCCGCCTTGAGGTAGCCAGGTGCTTGGGCCGAGGCTTCCTTCTCTCCCATTAGCTGTAGAGCATCCAGTTCAAGCAAGGGAAGAGTAGGATATCTTAGTTAGGGGGACTGAACTGGAATATCATCCTCGCTCTGGCCTTCCCAGCTGGCAAGGGAACAAGAGAGAGGAACTCATAGCTCACACCTCCCACGGTGCGGTGCTTTGGCTTAGCGAGGAAAGAGTGAGGTACTTCGCTTGGGTTCGCTTAGCTCGCAAAATCACATGCAAAGATAGGAGAATCACCAGTCTTATTGGCGAATTCCCAGTCTTTAGCTCCTTTCTCTCGATGTGATTCTTTTGTTCTAGTTGCTCCTCTCTTCTTTCGAGGAAAGTGGGAAACTCAACTCCTGGCTTTAGACGAGAAAGCCTTCTTTTACATCCCCTAGACAAAGAAATAGGAAATGCTACAACCCCTGGAATTGTAAATATGTTCTTTTGACGATGAACCACTCCGGTACAACAAGCTAAAGTGACCTCTACGCTTCGTTCCCGGTGCGTAGGGCCGATCCCCGTGTGCTAGAGGGAGGACCGGAAAGTTTGTGTTAAGCATATAGTTGGCTCTTGTCTTGTTTAGGCATTTTGTGCCCTCTCTGACGGCCTGCTTAGCGACAGAGCCACCTTCTTTTTTCTCACTCAGTGAGGAGGACAGGACAATCCCCCACTCCGGCGGTTTCTTTCTTTACAACCGGATTATACCCGGCCCGGTCCTATTTTAAACAAAAGAAGCAAAGAAGGGAAATCTTCGTAAAGGCAGCAAGGGGCAGCCAGGTCCAGCCATACATCTATATACGCAATATGCCAACTACACCTCTCTTTCCTCGGAACTGAAATAGCTGACCTAGTCTCTTAGCTACTTCACTCAGGTAGCTTGCTCATGAAACTCCCGTTGCCACATCGAAAGCCCGTCCAGTAGCACATGGCCAACGTCCATCGGCACCACCACAGGACTTGCTTAAGTTAATCAAGAAATGAAAAAGGAAATCCGACATGCTCATTGTTGTGTGAAATTAGAAGTCGATCTATTTATTACGACCAGCGCGGTTGTTCGTATTTCATTTTCTTCCACCTCTCCGTCCCCCGGCTGGCATCCGATTCTGCCCGCGGACTAGGCCTTATAGAATGGATTTAGTGGCTGAACCGCGTTACTCGTGATGGAATAGAGGTAATTCGCCGGGTCTGTCTTTTGCCCGGAGATGTGGGTTCGACTCCCGCTCACGACCATTCTTAAGAGTTTGTGCTCGACTGGCCAATCAAGTAAATCAACCGAAGAACGGGACTCTAGATAGTTCAACCAAATCTATCATTTGTCAGCTATATGAGATAACCTTTTCTCATTTTTAAAGAGCTTGTTAGGGCTAAAAAGAAATTCACTGATTTCACAGCTATATGAAATGCACTTTTTCACTTTGCATCTCCGTCGTATGAAGGGAAATTGATGTTTAATGAAAAATCCCAGGTTTATAGAATCTGGCAGAACAGCTGGGAATAGACTTCCTAGCCCGGGGAAGGTAAAGAAAGCAGTATCGAAGCCGGCCACTGACTTAGAGAACAGGTCTCCCCCTTTTCGAGTGAAGAAAGGAGTCGGTGCACTTCGGCATAAGCCTTACTATTCATCTAACTCTGTAAGCAGTCCTCCTCAGGGAAAAGAACAGTCCACGCATGAGCAAGTATTAAACTCTAACGGAACCCGGGGTTAGTAAAGATAGTTTACCTCCCCTGCCCACGAAGTACGAAGTGAGGGAGGTGTGCTTTCGTGCTTTGAACTAACCTTTACGCACTGAAAGCTCACGAAGGGACTACTTCCTTTCGATTTGAGGACTTTGATTGAATGAGATTCTAGATATCAAAACAGGAAGTTGCTATTTGAACTCGAAGCAACTGACCTTAATTCCCCCCCTGGTCTCTATCCTTAAGGAAGTCATGCTTTTGCCCTTTTGAGTGAGTCCTTTGGAGAACGGACTGTTACTAATCCGATGGAAAGAATCCTTGATCTCATCCAGGGAACGGAAACACAAGCTGTTGGTGGCTAAAAAGCACCCGGCTTGAAGCATCTTGGTGGTCTGGCTCATGGTAGGTTTTTTGGTTTTACATGCGGCCTATCGAATCGAAGCGAACTTAGGCCTTTTTGGTCCTATCGAATCTTCCTTTTCTGTATAAGAAGAGGTAAGGGCACGTAGCGTTTCACTCTTAACTTATTCTATTAGATAGGGGATGTTACCCAGACTTAGACCCTAAGTAATTCTTAGCGAAGCGACCAATCATAAGAATGAGATACGGACCTCCCTTTCAGTCTCCCTCCTTTCCCTTCATTCTAAGTAAGTAGCGGTCCAAGTCTCCTTCCCGACCGATCGAAGGGGGTAACAAGGGATAACTCCCAAAGAAGTAGTGTTTCATCTGCCCGATCCCTTACAAATTCTTCTTAGCTCTGAAGCATTCCCTCCGAAATCAGTCCATTCAAGAATAATAACAGGTTAAGGCCCCGTTCCACTAGATGAGAGGAAATAATCTTTCGCTTATGTGACTATAGGTCTTTTCCCTGGAGGCAATAATGGCTAGGAACAAAAGCTAGGAGTTAGCAGATTTAGATAAAGCTTGCTCGTGGCTTTACCTGCTCTTATCCATTGACGGGACTTCTTCAGCTAATGACTTAGGGAACCTGAAGGGCAAGGAAGAAGACTTCAAAGGACGACTAGATTATCTCCTATCATCTTTCGCTTCTATGCCTACAGGGCTTATCCCTGGATGGAATAATGTCTAGGACCTATTGTATTGGGTACAAGAGTTACCAGATGAATCGAAAGCTCGAAAGAGCAAAAAACTTATTTAGAGAAAGAATGATTAAATTCTTTACTTAGCCTGAAGGGCAATAAACGAGAGACTGAAAAGGAAGGTACCTCGAAACAAAAAGAAGGAACTCTAGCATCGGTCTATCGCTATACTACGAGGGTTGTTCTACCGACCGGCCCAGATGCTGACTACCTTAGCGTACGTCGCTCGGGGCCTACAAACCTCTCGTTAGCTCCATCCCTTCTTAAGCCTGTAACATATTTAGGTCAGCGGAGAAAGCGTGTCCCTCATCTGATGATGCAGGGGACCCGTCGACTTTCTCCCTCATTGGCTCGGGACGCTCGTAAGGTGCTTATTACAGGGGTACGGATACAACCCTTCATAGCACCTAAACTACGCTTTTTATAAAGCCATAGGCAAGTTTAAATCAATATTCAATCTAGAAGAGAACCAGCCTTAGTAAACTTACAGGAAAGAAAGGAACCTAATAACTCAATCATACAA